>CAVNZG010001621.1:0-10000 GCA_963693315.1 Diogma glabrata
GTTTCCGCCGTTCATCTGCGACAATTTTAGTTGATAATGGCGCAGATTTAACATGCTTAAAAAGATTTGGAGGATGGAAGTCATCGACTGTTGCTGAAGGGTATATCGATGAATCCATTATCAATAAAATTGAAGTTGCTCATAAGATTTTCGATACAACGGATATGAAGCAGCCGATGCAAATAATGTTAATGATTTTATTAGCACTATATCAACAACAATGCTGGGATGCGATATTATTAATCCACCAATGTTCAATAATTGTACTAATTGTACGATAACCGTATTTAAATAAATTACTAAAGTAAGTAATAAATTAAACTCCTATACCTAACACATAATTAGTTTGGCATAGATTCATCACATTCATCATTATGTATACTGTTAAATTAAAATAAATAAATGCGTTTGACCTTATAAGTGTACTTTTATTTCTTCTAAACAATTAAAAATCCATACAGGGAAATCCAATACAGGAATTCCCGGCCTAGGCCAGCAAAAATATTCTCGTTCTATTATTACTTGTTGCTTAGCAACAAATACAACATACTGGAATCATAAGCTTTCGTTTCGAAAAAACAACGGAAAGATATATTTTTTCCTACGATCGGAGAAAAAAATATTCCGTGTTTTTGTTACAGATAATGGCAAAGTATGTAAAAATATGGTAGAAAATATTACGATTTGTTGTGACTAAGAGCATGTAATATTAGCTAGTAAAATGTTACCTTTTGGTGCAACTCGTCGATGTCATAGCGGTATTTACGAAATTTAACGAATTTTGTTGCAATTTCAGTCGTATTTCGATGTAATTCTTATTTGGAACCGATCTACATTCATAACTTTTTTTTCTAAGAAAATTGGAAATGTTACGTTTTGGTGTGGACCTCCACATCTTTATTAAAATGGTGGCTCAAATGCAGTACAAACCAACTGAAAGAGATCAGTAAATTACAACTTTACAATGAAATCCCTGTTCTAAAGTTATCACCTTGTTAATAAACAAATCCCAATACCAAAAAAACTCCAAACCATAGACTCTCACCTAATCCAGTGGTCAGACAGTCGTGGATCTTTTGGTTATGATTTTGAACAATAAAGCTTACAGCATCCTCCCTTATTTACCTTTACTTTGAGAGGTTTCCTTGTATCAACTGTTTTTCCAACCATTATGCTGGGACATATATAAAAGCAACAAATAATCAGAAGGCTACTCTGTGAACTCAATTGAAATGTTGCATAGTCAAAATCTGAAAGCACCTCAACTGCGTTCGCCAGAGACATCAGAGAATCTTGGGTCTTTACATACCTAACTCTTTGAAGTTTAAGCAGTATGAGAGGTTCGGTTGTCGGTCATTGGACTTGGCTATTGGACTTGGAGCCATCAGGCCGAATCAGAGATCATCAACTTCTCGCAGGGAAACAGGACTTTTGAAAACCAGTGTAACAGGATGAAAAAGAAAAAGAAGAACACTGTTTGTTGTTTAGTATAGGAAGGAAAGACAAGAAGCGAGGATATATCTCCTTTGTCTTCTCTGTGCGAACAGACTACTGATTCTGACGGGTTCACTGCACTAACACCTCTCAACAGGCAAGAGGACATTGATGATGAAAATGAGGCTAAGAAAGCGCTAGGTGGAATTCGTCAATAAGTCGATGGAATAATCAGCAAGGATTTACAATAAGTTACAATTCGTCGCTTTAATAATGAAACAACGTATCGCAAAAGTGTAGTTTCGAGATAATTGGGTTAAAGATTTTTCGATTTTCTGATTTTCGTAAACTCGGCAGCACTATTGAATGAATAAAGATATTGGAAAAAAAAATTTCTACCAATTAATCTTGACTAATTTCCCCACAGCATACTAAAATTTCACTGTGTACCTGCTGGCTTTTCTACCTAAAAAGACGTGAAAAGTCAATCAGGTACCTTATACGTTATTTCATATTTCATATACGTTATTTCATTTTGCATGGAAGTACGATTAAGCCTAAAACTAATTATTATTGACTAACGCATAATATTCTTACAATTTTTCATTTATATGAACCGGCATATCATGTAGTAATGAATGATACTTATACAATATTTTAGATTTACCATTTCGTGTGGCGATCGTAATGTATATAAAGTATACGACACTGATTTTACCCAAGTTATTATTCTGTAGGAATTGAAATATCGTACATGCATTTACGCTGTTTCAATATTTAATCAAATTCAAATTTGCATGTACGTTAATTAACAATATATTAATTTTCACCCCCAGTTATAAAAAAATTGGAAAATGTTAAAATGCCACTTTAAAGACATCCTTATGGGGAATGCAGCGCACCCATTATATAATAACAACGTATATTATTTCATTATTAAAGCGACGAATTTTAAATATATGCTTGTTTAAACGGAATTTTTTTTCTATTTCGCATTAAAGAAAGAAAACATTAATTTTAGAAAACATTAAAAAATTCCCTTAAACAAATTTTTTATATTTTCTAACCAAAAATATAGCAATAAATTGACCTTGCGTCAGATGTTAAATTTCGCATTGATTGACAACAATCACTAATGACTTTACACTCGTGGCTTAGGATGTTGATTAGAATGTTGACTTAAGATGTTGACGAAATATTCTCTCACAGGCCATATATCAAAAACCAAAAATTTTAAATACGAAACGAAAGTTGGTGCTGCGGTTAAACCCGCATACCAGTTATGCTATAACTTGAGTACGGGGAATATTTTGGACCCACCTTTCAGTTTATATGCCGCTCCCTAAGATTAGCGACAACTTTTTTTTTCGCCAAAAAACAGCATGTCACAGCATAGTCCATGCTATTTTTTCAAAATTTTTGTCAAAAAATAAAATTGAAAAAATATGCTGGCGGGAATCTCTAGATGCCAATTTAAGCAAAATTAGTCAAAATACCAGGTTTGCTACCTTAAACAGGCCATAAATCAAAAACCAAAAATTTTAAATACGAAACGAAAGTTGGTGCTGCGGCTAAACCCGCATACCAATTATGCTATAGCTTGAATACGGGGAAGATTTTGGACCCACATTTCAGTTTATATGCCACTATACCCAAGATTTGCGGCAACTTTTTTTTTCTTCAAAAAACAATCAAACTTACCGCTTAAATTCATGATTTATGCAGTGTGCTATTTTTAATTGGATGTTAATTCTCTTACTTTTTAAGAGTTAAAATGCATTTGTGTTTCATTTAGGTTAACTCTATTTCCAAATTTTCACACACATTTCCATTTAAGTGGAATATACTCTTTTTCAAACTAAATATTATCACACCTCGGTGTTAAATTAAATCCTTTTAATTCAAATTCGGTTCAGTGACGTGAATTTCCACTGTAGATTAATTACTTTATGACATTATAGTTGCTAGAATTATTTGAAATAAAAAAACTGTTATTCTTCCAGTGTATTCTCCAAGTCTTCCGAAAGCTCAACGATGTTGAAATTTTCTACTGCTGCGCACCAAATTTTCTCCTTCAATTCATTTCAAGCTGATTTTTTTGGAGATTTAAAATAGAATTTTTTTTTCGAAAAAAAAAATCCTCATCGTCCAAAAGCTCTACATAAACAAAAAAAAACAACAAAGGAAAACAAATGAATATTTTTATAAACTTTTCTTGTCAGTAATAATTTGAATTTTCTAATGCAAGCACGATTTTTGTCGTAATTTTTGGTTTTTCTCGTTTTCGTTGGATAACATATATATTTTATTCGTAATTGTTGATTTGTAACCTTAATTTATTAACAGTAAAAATGTAATTATTTACAGTTTCTCATTAATCGTGATTTGGATGATTAAACGTTTAGTGATTATTAATGTTTTAATGTATCGCTGTTGTTCGTGTCAATACGGTTTAACAAAATCATTTAAAGTTCATGAGGTTTGCGTGGGAACAAAATAAAAACTCAATTTATTAATCTGTATACTTTTCACCTAAAAAGTTCTTTTTACAATAAAAAAGTTTCGGTTAAAGTTAATGGCGCAGTCATAATTTATTACAAACACATTTAAGTTAATCGTTTTGTGTGAGTGTAAAGTTTTATTGGAAAACTAACAAAATAAGTATAAAGTGATATATTTTATTTTATGTGTTTGTGTTTTGTTAAAGTGGATGTCGTTACTATTAATTTTAAATAAAAAGAAAAGAAAACAAATAAAAAAAATTGATTAGTTTGTTTTGGATTAAATGGATTAAAGGTGATTTATCTAAACAATTGCTATAAAATGTTTGCCAAGTTGATGAATTGGGTGATCTGAAATAAAAGGTTAGTTTTATTTTTGTGTTTACACTTACACTGTACAGAATATTTGGTAAAAATTGATGATGCGATAATTACTGCCTCATACTTAGTAAGCATGGGCAGGATGTTTACAAAATAATAATGCTAAATTTTTTCTGTAAAATTTATTCTGATTATTGTCTTATTAAGAATGATTATTGTGATGAAAGCATAAAAAAATCATCAAACGTTTATGATTTGCGTAGTCAAAGTTTATGAAAAATAATTTATTTTTTTCTTTACGATGTTTCTAAGAAAATGTGCTTTCTTTCAAAATGTTTACTGTTTTGATATAATTACGTTGCTATATATAACAAAAACGTTGTGGATTGTGTTCAATTTGAATATTTCAAAATCTTGTGTAGGATGTGGATTGTGGAGTTATTTCAAAGACTGTTAACCGATCAATATTATGAACACAATTTGAGATTCAAAACCTTGTGAAATCGTAGATTAAATATTTATGGTTTGTATTATTGACTTAAGTTTTGTGTGGAAATGATATTTTAATTGATAAATGAAATATTTTCTGTCTTTCGGTGGATCTAACGATAGGTTTTGGTTTCAAGTAAATTTTGAAGTAAGCTCTAAATTCAGTTTTATAGAAACAAAGTGTCAAAGTCTACAAAGCTTTCCGTGAGTTAATGTAGGTTGATAATATTAACAAAACATAATTTGTTTCACTTCTTCAGGTTTCAAATTCAGTAAAAGTTGTTTAAAAGGAAATAGTAGCGAGAATTTGTTTTTGAATGTGTTACCACATCAGAGAAATGAAATTTTAAACCTAAAATAACTGTTGTAGAACATGAATGCTACAGCATAATTCATGCTGAGGTTTTGGATGAAACTTTTTTTAACTTTGGTTGTTTTTCAACATTATTGATTCCGGTCAATTATACCATTTATATTTTGTATCCTATTAAAACAGGCAAAATGACATCGTGGGATTTCGATTTTAAGCTTTAAGCGTTAACTCAATGTCGAGTAAAACGGGGAAGGATTAATGCACCAGATATGAAGCATACAATTATTGATAATCGTTAGTGAAAGTAGTTTTCGAAATCTAGGAGCTCTGCAGCAGTTCAACTGTGCTGTAGGATTTAAAGTTGGGTTTTCAAACATCGATCGCTCTTAATTTGTGCGGCATGTTTTAAAAATAGAACTAATCCAAACGCCATAATGGAAACATACATTGTTTTTTTAAATTAACGATACATTATGCATGAATCATTTTTGGGCTGAAAGTAAAGAGATTGTCATGTGAAATGATTCTTGCATTCATAGATGAGATCGTTTTCTAGATAATCATTTTGTTATTTCTGATCTGTAGTATTAGGGATAGTGGTTTTATATGCTCAGTAGATGAATAATTTATATATTATCCTGAAAATCCCCGATCAAAAAAAGCTTAACAAATAACTATCATTTCAACAATCATAAAAAACAAAAGTTTTCCTAGTATTGTTCTATTTCGAAAATCCCGGTTTCCCAATAAGAAAAAAGTTCTGCAGACTTTTCAAGATTTTGGGGTATAAGTTAGTTTCGTCATTTTGAAAAAAACAAAAGTGCTGTGCTAGTGATATGGTACAATGTGTAGTTTCAGGTATTTTGTTACCTATACTAATAAAAATATCGAACACTTTTAAGAAATTTGGAGTAACAATCAGGGGCCCAAATTTTTTAAAGCAGATTATCATCGAAACCTCAGGCATAGCAAATGTTGTATTTCAAAACAATACTATAACAATCTAGTATAACAAAACCGGCTCATGTGATAAGTTGCCTTATCCAAAAATCAAATTTTTTTGGTAACATCGATGATTGGCGGTCACATGAAGTAGCCAAATTTTGAATATTTTTTCCTTAATGTATAATAATGAATAGTTAAGAAATTTATCCGATGCGGAACACTTAACTTAAAATTATTATATCGACTAACATAATAAATTTTTCTTTAATTTTAATTTGGTTTTATTTGCGGGTAAAATAATAATTTTGTCCAACAAAAAGAATGAAAATAATATAAGAAGGATGAAACAAGTTGTTGTGTTTAAGTTATGTTAAAGTTGTTATGTTTGTAATGGCAATAAAGTAAAGAACAAAAAAATCGAAATTTTGGCCATAGATCAAAGATTGGAAAAAATCTACAAATTTACAAAAATTGATCCCTTCATGTGAAGAGTAATGGTGAATAGATCGTAAGAACTCAACCTGTACGTCTTTGGGATTTTTTGTATTAAATTTCTAGATATTACGATATATGAATTCGTAGGATGAGAGAATATTTCATCAACATCTTAAGCCAATTATAATGAACATCCTAAGTCACAAGTGTAGAGTCATTATTGATTATTGTCAATCAATGTGAAACTAATTTCTGACGCAAGGTCAATTTATTGCTATAGTTAAAAAGCCTGGCATATCAATTTTTGTTTAATTACAAATACCATCAGAAACAAGCTGACCTTAACTGGACCTACACTTTTTTGTTTAGTTTCATGCAAATTTTATCAATAAATAGGTCTATTGAATTTTCAATTCAGCAATGCGTCTGAACAATTTCATTTTCAAAAAATAAGAAATATAGACGCGCTATACACTTGAGCTAACCTATGCGAACTATGTTTTATTTTTCATTAGAATGTTATTTTTCATAACCAGCTTCGATTTGAATAATGTTATGAAGGTCATATCACATCATAAATGCCGGTTGTTATTTAGCCATAACGGCCCTCATAACGGTCCGTTGCTATGTAAACATTTTCATAGCAACGTATTTGAAGGGACACCAAAATAACTATTACAATAAATTATTATAAATTATTTTATTTAAAATTAGTTTATATAAAAATTAAAGTTGCAATAATTAAAATTATTGTCTAAATTTATTGTCGAACACACAAATTTGTCTCAAATTTGTGTGTTCCACTGAGATCACTTGATCGCTTGTATTTGTAGCGGTATAGTTTGTTGGTGGCTCTGCTAGTTCCCACGCATCCATTGAAAGCTTAGAAGCCTTATTTTTGGTAGCAACACTCTATTCTACATACGCTTCTGCCACTGAAGAGCTCTTCCACTTCTCATGCATCTTCAACGTTTCAAAAGATGCCCTGCTCCAACCAATAGAGTGGCCGATGTTCTTCTTAGGCAAATGTCCAGTATATCCTTTCCATTCTTTTAATTTCAAAAACTTTGCCACAGTTGCTGGAACATTGCCTAAGGTGTTCTTTTCCACGGGCTGTTCAGTACATTTTCCGTTCTTATAATTTAGAAAAAAACTTTGGAAGCGTTTTCTCCCCTTATAGACATATATTTTTTGATTATTTGTATAAGACTAAACCCTGACGAGGTGCCAGTTTTGGGTGGATGGTGCCTTAATAACTACACAGGAACCCTTGTCTTCAATGTCGTCTATTGACATCTTCGTCAACTCATCCCTCCGCAAGGCCCAAACACACCCATTAAAATAACTACTTTGTGCAGAAGGTACACTGAGAGAAATGATATTCTAATATCAAGCAGAACATGTTCTCAAATACAGAAAGTCAATATCGATGAAAATTTAAGACTAAATAACCTGAAATGAGAGTTTGTGGCATCAATAAAGATAAAATTGATCAATTTTAGCAATCGAACAATTTTATGAATTAAGATTTATAGTGTCAACCTCATTAATTTATTAGTTGCACAATTCAATTCATTGATTCTACGTTTATGGATTATTCTTAATGTTTAAAGAATTCTATTCTCTAAGTAACATTCAAAACATTAATGAAATTGTAATATATTTGTTCTCAATTAGAGTCAAAAATTAGAATTATATGTAGAAAATTGATTTCTTGAATCATTATTTGCAATTTCGTTTATTTTGAGACATTTATTCTTACATTTAGATAAAATTAATTTAACAATCGAGAGCATAAATGATTTATACAAGTTTTCTTTGCTAATTTTGAGAATAACTTGATATAGGGCCCATAAATTTTTGTATTTAGTACATGGTTTTAACAATATTCTATCAGTTTATATTTACATGTTGAAGACGGTTTACTTTGTTCTAATTTGTGATTAAAAGTGTTATTTTAGTGGAAGGAATTATGTGAAATTAAATTTTATAAAAAGTGAAAACGGTGCACATACATGCCTAAATATGCAGTTTTTTGTTTTATGTATGAGTATCATTTTAAACACTGTGATTTTTTTCAAAATAAACTTGATGTGTTGCGTTTTTATAAAAAAAACTAAGAAAAATTTCATTTTCCATTTCGTTCAAATTTTGGTTCAGAATAGCCGAGTTAGATTTTCTTCTTAGGTACGTGCTTCACAGGGAAAGTATTCGATCGAGCATTATCATTATGTGATTGATTATATACTCAAAAAAGACATTTAAATTTACAATTTTTTTGTCAATCTGTTTAAATATTTATTGTAAACTTTAAAAAAAATTATGTGAAAACCCACAAACTGTTGTAAGAAAAAATACTTCTTTGATTTATTATAAAAATTGCAGAGTTTACAAAAAATTTTGTGTATTTTTTATATTTGCAAAATTTTGTGAAAAAGCTTTTGAGTGTATTAATTAATATATTTAAAATTATTGTTGGTGAAAAGATTTCAAATTTATAATTTGCCTTAATCTTAACAGTATATGTTATAACTTCTTTCTTGTTGATAATTTTAAATCGATTTACTTATATATAGTTATTATATCAGTACCTCGAGGTAAACTGCACTATGTTCTAGAACATAGTACAGTTTATCTCCGAGGTATAGATATATATTCTTAATAATGATGATAAATAATTATATTTTAAAATTCAAAATGCAATATCTAATCACAATGGTAAATAAAGTATTAAATAAATTGGAGATATTTTTAAGAAATAATTTTTTAACATTGTTTAATACATTTTAACTATGCATAGTGCGTTTATTTCTTATTATTTTTAGTTATAATAAGTTTCATCAGAATAGAGCATGAAAAATTAAATTATTATAATCAATGAAATTATCCAGAAAACAAAATTAAAGACAATGTAAGCCGTGGCAAAATATAGAAAAAAAAAAACACCGTGCAACGTTTGAAGTAAAGTGTAGATGAATTTTGCTCCATTGAATCACCATTATAAGTGAGTTTCGTATATAAATAACATTTAAATATTTGATCTAAGTTTTTTTGCAAATTAATATTAAATTTAGGGGTAGTTTCAAGCAATTGTACAAAAAAATAATCATTACTCTATTTGACAAAATGGCTGACTGATGGCTGATCATACTAAATTATATTAAATTGAGATGCTAAAAATGATTTTTGAAACTGAGGTTAAATGATAAATCAGGTCCGCATATTTACATTGCATACACAACATTATATTAATTCCAAAAAAATTGTATTTCCAGAATCCGATGGGTGATCAACTTTGACCTAATATTTGCCTCGAATACTAGAACTACATACCATCAGCAAAAAAAACAACATATTTCGACGCATTATGTTAAAGTTAAATTTCATCCTGCATTATACAGATTAGAAGTGACGTTTTATTGGCATCAAAATGAAAATACAAGATCAAAATATTTCAAATATGTTATAAATTTAATATTTTTATAATTATATTGTTGTATCAAAATAGTTTTAACTAATATTCTTTAGAAAAGTTTAATTAAAAAATGTTAAAAATAATTTT
>CAVNZG010001621.1:15000-61622 GCA_963693315.1 Diogma glabrata
GAAGTGATTATGATGAAACTTATGGAATAGGATTCCAATTAATGTGAAAAGATAATTATCATGTTTTGGGACACATTGATCAAAGTGGTGGGGGTCTACCATACAAATGCTGACTTTTCACACTTTGTTTTTTAAGTTTGTTGGCAGCATACAGACTTCGTTCATTAATTTATTTTAATGACACTTTGGAAAAAGATGGAGACTTGAGTAACAAAGAACTGATTAGTTTTTGGATAGTATTGGAATAAGTGGTGGGGGTCCTCCCGAACACCTGTTTAATGTGTCACACTTTTTTCAATGTTTGTTGGGAGCACACAGCATTCGTTCGTGAACGAATTTTGATGACACTTTGGAAAAAGATGCAAACATGTATGGCAAATAACTGATTAGTTTTTGAGCGATAGTGAACAAAGTGGTGGGGGTCCTTGGAGCACCTGTTTTTTTGAAAGATCTATAGCTTCTGTACCTGATAAGCGAATTGGATGAAACTTAGTACATGAGTATGTAGTACGGTTTACAATAGTTCTGCATCCCAATTTCCGGTTTTTCACTTCCGGTAAAAAATTTTTTTTTGTACTTTTTTGAAGTTTTTTCAGTGTCTTTATGCACACTACAGCCTACAATAATGAAGTGATTATGATGAAACTTATGGAATAGGGTTCCAATTAATGTAAGAAGATAATTATTATCTTTTAGGACACATTGATCAAAGTGGCAGGGGATTGGTACATGAGTATGTAGTACGGTTTACAATAGTTCTGCATCCCAACTTCCGGTTTTTCACTTTCGATAAAAAAAATTTTTTTGTACTTTTTTGAAGTTTTGTCAGTGTCTTTATGCACACTACAGCCTACAATAATGAAGTGATTATGATGAAACTTATGGAATAGGATTCCAATTAATGTGAAAAGATAATTATCATGTTTTGGGACACATTGATCAAAGTGGTGGGGGTCTACCATACAACTGCTGACTTTTCACACTTTGTTTTTAAAGTTTGTTGGGAGCATACAGAATTCATTCATTAATCAATTTTAATGACACTTTGGAAAAAGATGGAAACTTAAATGACAAGGAACTGATTAGTTTTTGGACAATATTGGGATAAGTGGTACGGGGTCTCCCGAACACCTGTTTACTGTGTCAGCATTTTTTCAATGTTTGTTGGGAGCACACAGCATTCGTTCGTGAACCAATTTTGATGACACTTTGGAAAAAAAAGCAAACATGTATGGCAAAGAACTGATTAGTTTTTGAGCGATAGTGAACAAAGTGGTGGGGGGTGTCCCATACACCTGTTTTTTTTTAAAGCTCAATAACATCTGTACCTGATAATCGAATTGGATGAAACTTTGTACATAAGCATTTAGTATGATTTACAAAAATTCTGCATCCCATTTTCCGGTTTTTTACTTCCAGTAAAAAAAATTTTTTTTTAATTGTTGGCAGTTTTTTCAGTATCTTTATGCACACTACAGCCTACAATAATGAAGTGATTATGATAAAACTTATGGAAAGGTTTCAATTAGTGTAAGAAGATAATTATCATCTTTTGGGACACATTGATCAAAGTGGCGGGGGATCTACCATACAACTGCTGATTTTTCACACTTGGTTTTTAAAGTTTGTTGGGAGCATACAGATTTCATTCATTAATCAATTTTAATGGCACTTTGAAAAAAGATAAAGACTTTATTGACAAAGAATTGACTAGTTTTTGGACAATATTGGGATAAGTGGTGGGGTCCTTCCGAACACCTGTTTATTGTTTCAATGTTTGTTGGAAGCATACAACATTCGTTCGTTAAGTAATTTTGATGACACTCTGCAAAAAGATGCAAATATGTATGGCAAGGAACTGATTAGTTTTTTTAGCGATAGTGATCAAAGTGGTAGGGGGTCCTCCAAGCACCTGTTATTTTGGAAGCTCAATAACTTCTGTACCTGATAATCGAGTTGGATGAAATTTGGTACATACACATTTAGTACGGTTTACAACAGTTCTGCATCCTAACTTCCGCTTTGTCACTTCCGATAAAATTTTTTTTACTTTTTCTCGTACAACAGAATTTATGTTTGTTGGGATACTACTGCCTGCTTTAATATTTTTATTATTAGAACTACGAAGTCCATAATATTTGTTAGCTTTTAATTAAAGTATTTTATGGATATTAACTCATTATATATCCAGAACCCTATGTTTCCAGAGCTGTGGTGAAGTCAGCCTAGGCATCAGCGTCGCAATATTTTTAAAAACATAGTTCGCATAGCTTAGCTCAAGTGTATAGCGCGCCTTATATTTAGAAAAACTCAGATCCTAATTCGCTCATCTTAAAAAAGCATCTAGTCCTGTATAAACTGTAATTAAATTTGTAATTTTACTGATTTTTTTGTAATAGTAAATAAGAATTTAAAATTGAGAGGTTTTGAACTTAAATTAGATCGCATGGTCCACAATTAGGCAAAGACCTAAAATACGTATGAAAATACGGCACGGTAAACCTACTCCAATTATACTTTAATAAAATATTTTTGGGTTTTGTAGGATATGTGATATATATTTCTACCTAGTCTTAAAATAAAAAAAAAACTGTAAGTAAAATTACAATTCCTTAAGAACAAATCAACAAAATGTCAATTTGACTGTTTTATGTTTCGTACTAGCGACGCAGTGAATAATGTGATAAAACTAATATTTGTAAGTATATTTTATCCAGCTCAAAATCTGATACAGACAAAATAGGACTTGAAATTTCTGTTGGACGATCCACAGTTGGTACAACGATCCACATTGTGGACGTTTACCATATGCCTACTTTTTCAAAGATTTGTTGACTTTGATATTAAAATCAAACTTTCAAAGTGCTTATTTACATTATCTTGATTTTTAAGCCATAAAATCACAAAGGATGGAGTAAACCCCTCCCCAGATTGAACCATCGCAATCCAAGATTTTTCCAAGCCATAATCAGTTCTTCAAGTTCAATAGTCCGAGGGTATGTTAAACTATTACCATAGTTTTATACCCCACTTAGTCGAACTAATAGCTCCACTTCAAAGTTTTAACAACAAATAAATTCAAAAGTTGTGCTGAACTGTGTTTATGTCGTCCTGAAATGAGCTGTGCTACAATGTATTGTCCTGCAACGGAATATCTCGATAACCACAAAGGTAAAAAGTTAGCGACACAAAATTATGATTTTGAGGCAAAAGTTAGCTCAACTTTTTCATGATCTGACAAATCTCAGCGGGGCCGGGTTATGCCTCAGAGATATTTGTTACTTCTTGAGAGTTTCTAGATGCTTTTCAAAAGAGTAGAGCTTAAACAGCAAAAGTTCTTTTCATGGTATGGATACGACCCAAAAATGGTAAACTAATTAAAATTTTGGGGTTAAAGTTAGTCCACCATTTTAAAAAATGGAAGAGCAGAACTAGTACTGAACTGTATTAGTATTGTACACACTGCTTCACCAACATCCTCAATATCCTCAGTCGAATTAAAATTTAGGGGTCGTAGGGATAGTTTAGATAAAATCGGAGCAAACATTATAGAAAAAAAAAAACACGTACAAGCACGAAACGCAAACAAAAATTTTTCTAAAGGGAATTTTAGAGAAAATGAAAAATTATTTCGAATTGCAAAATTTAAGTGACTTCCAATAGGTACTTAAGCTTAATTGTTCACAAAAAACCCTTCCAAATTTAAATTCCCCTAAAGTTGTCTATAATTCCTAACCAAAAATATATAAGCTTAAGCAAGAACTTAATGTTTTTAAAAATCGCATCAATGTCTCATATGTGGACCCCGCGATCTGAATCGGAACTTGTATGAATGTTTTTGTATTAAATGAAGGTCTTGGTTAAAATTAATTTTTTTTGGTTGATGAAAGGAAAAATGATCTAAACGTTGTAAGGAATGGAACGACTGTTCATTCAATCAGTAAGGTGCTTAAAGTGTTTTAAACCACATTAGCTAACCACTTAAAAAATCTAAACGCTGAAAAAAAGAAGGCGCAATAAGTATTTTTTCAAAATTGCCAGAGATTACTCGTGACCTAGAGTAACTATATGGCCAAATAATGTTACTCATCAGTAAATATATGTTCTTAGACTCCGTTCTACTGCTAGCAAGAGATTCGCATGTTTCACATACATAACGAATACTAGCCCCTAGATTATCCATTATTAGTACAAACATTCCATTCAAATTTCTCTTGCATACGAATTTCTCTGTATAGGTCGCTCCGGGTACAAAGTTTTTATAACCCTAAGAGAGTAATATAATATGTCGCCAATACTTTATTAGGAGAATGGAAATCCGAAGTCATAGCAATTATTTGGAATGAATTTCCTATTTTTGATCATTCTTAACTGAACTAATTTTTAACGTCATACCACAGTGAAAAATGTCATGTTGGTCCTAAGAGAACAAAGGCCAGTATATTATATATTCTGTAATTATTGACGAAGAAGAAAATGCTACTATCCTACCAATAATGAGCAATGTGCAAAAGAAACTTGGCCCAACGATGATGGTTGTATATTACAAAATAATTCCTCTAAATATATAGTAAAAAGCATTCCGGCAAATGACGGCAAATTCAAATCTTGCGTGTATTTCAGGATATCGTTTAAACAAATGAACGACTTTTTCTATAAAATTATTCAATTTTGTACAACAAATAGATAAACTCTAATGAGATCCACATTTCGGACAGTAAATGATCCGCTTTAGGAAATACAATTTTTTAAGGCGATTCACATTATGTGGTGTCAATCAAAAATAGTGAAGCGACCTTTTTTTTCTATTATTGGAGGGCCTTGAGACTTACAGTTCACCTGAAGGTCTATTGTGCTTACCCTGATTTTTTTATTAGTCAGTCGTCGTCTGTGCCGTTACTGGTTGTATTCTGTCATCCAAGTTGAGACTTTTAATAAAATTAATTAGCTCAATTGGAGTGACGTTTTGTGGTAATGGAAGTGTTAGTCTTCTATGACCAAGTTGGTTGTATCTGTGCCCAGAGAGTTCAGGACAGCTGCAGATGACGTGTTCCATCGTTTCCGCGTCCGAGTAGCAGAATCTGCACCTGTCGGAAACAACAAGGCCTATTTTGTTAAGATGGTGGTTTAAAGGACCATGTCCAGTAACGCACCACGTTAAAATTCTTAGAGACTCTCTGTTTAAGTCGATTGTTTTTAAGGGTGAAACAGGGAGGTTACCTAGAAACTTCTTGGAGTGTACTAGTCCCTCTCTGCTTCTCCATAATTTAGCATTTTGTTCTTGTTCCATTGTTTGGATTCTGCTTTTGAGCGAACTCTTGGCCATTCCAAAGCATGGTTCCGGTCCAACAAATTTTTTATTGGCACCTTGTTTTGTTAGAGCGTCAGCGATAACATTTCCTTGTATTCCTGTGTGGCTAGGTGCCCACACAAATGTTACTATGTTATTGCACGAGATTTTTAATAGATTTTGGTAGCATTCCCATACCAGTTTTGAATCAAAGCGCGTAGATTTTAGTGCCAAGAGTGCTGCTTGGCTGTCAGAGATAATATATATTTCAATATTTTGGTATTTTCTTTCAGCGCATAGCAACCTTCAACCCTTCCGGGCCTCCAAATTTGCTAAATAGTTACATGCCCACTGACTTTTATGTCCCTAACAGAAAACAAAAAAAAATTCAACTTTGCTCTTACATCAAATATATCACTTTTTTTTACTAATATGACTCCACTATATTGGAAAATGTTGTCCTATTATTTTATATAATTATAATTATTATATGTTGTCCTATTATTATATTACACTTCTATTAATTTGCAGATGATGAATTGCCAGATAAAGCTGATACAGAAAATGATGATTCAAGTTGATGTATCCCCAAATTGTTATCCTTTTGTAAATTTGCAGTAAAGAATAACTTGTGTGATAATAGTTCAAGAATGTCAAACCCAATAGCTATTATTCTGTTGAACTTGAATTCTAAAAAATGGCTGGTTAAGAAAAATTATAGAAACGTAGTAATATTCCTGATGGGATAGTAATTAACACTTGCTTTTATTTTAATTTTAAAAATTTCACTTTTACACCAACTATACAAATTCATAAAATTTCTTGTAAAACCTTTAATTAATTTTTATTGTTTGCACTTAATACATAATATTTATAATGATGTAAGTTTTTGTAACACTTGAAAATCTTACTGTTGTTTTGGGCTCCTGGTTGAGTGAATCTGAAATTCTTAATAATTGGATACCTCACTTGATGAAATTATAACAATTTATGAAGTTCTTTCTGAATTGTCTTCTTTATTGATTTCTTGAACAGTTGAATTTGAATAGGACTAACATACAAAATTTCATGACTTATAAACTAGAAGTTTGACTAAACTTAAGTTTAGTTTATTTGCAGATGATGAATTGATTGATTGATGAACTGATCCAGAAAATGATGATTCAAGTGATGTTTACAACCGGACCGGACTAAAGGAATTTGTTGAAATTGTCGAATTTGTTGAAACACCAGACTAAAAGGAATTTGTTGAATATACTTTATTAAAATCTGTAAATTATTCTATTAATTTTGTTATTTAAGTTTAATATTATATATTTTAATGGTCGTTCGAGTAGAACAGATTCCAATGTACATGCAATAAAATGAATATTCATTGACAAAAAAAACTTTATTCTATATATGTTAATATTTATTGAGCGCGCCGTATTACGGAAGGGCAACCTTTTATTTGCAACTGACGGAATCTGTTTTAGAAATAAACTGACTAAATATCAGATTTTAGAAAGTACTTGCCCGATGTACCGTTTTTTTAGAACTTCAACCCGCGACTGACGCATTCGGTTACAGGATTTGTGTGACTGACGATCATAAAACTTTTTATTAATTAATATACTTTTTAGAAAGTAGTTGCAAGGTACATGGTTTTTTACAAAGTTGGAGCTCAACATATGTGTCAAGAGTTGGACTCAACATATGTGACATAATAGTAAGAAATCAGCCTTTAGAAAGTGCTAGCAATTTTATGTCGCTCGGCTCCCCTACTATTACTTCGGTTTTGAAAAAACCTGAGTAATAGTAGGGGAGCCGAGCATTCCTGAGCAAGTTTCAATTTTTGATTTTGTATGAATTTTTGGAATATTTTTAGAATTTTGAAAAATTTCAAATTTTTGATTTTATTATAATTTTTAGAATGTTGAAAAAAAGTTCAAATTTATATATTGTTATAATTTTTGCAATATTTTAAAAAATTTTTAATTTTTGATTTTATTATAATTTTTGGAATTTTGAAAAAAGCTTGTATTTTTGATTTTGTAATAATTTTTGCAATATTTTGAGAATGTTGGAAAAATTTTAATTTTTGATTTTGTTATAATTTTTTCAATTTATTATAGAATTTTGAAAAAAAAAATTGAATTTTTGAATTTGTGAATTTTATATATATATTTTTAGAATTTTGAAAAAAGTTTCAAATTTTGATTTTGTAATAATTTTTGGAATTTTTAAGAAAGTTTGCATTTTTGATTTTGTAATAATTTTAGTTAATAATAACTATTTCAATACCTTTAGAATTTTGAAAAAAAAATTTGAATTTTTGAGTTTGTGAATTTTATATATATATTTTTAGAATTTTGAAAAAGTTTCAATTTTTGGTTTTGTAAAAATTTTTGGAATATTTTTAGAATTTTGAAAAATTTTAAATTTTAGATTTTATTATAATTTTTGGAATTTTGAATAAAGTTTCAATTTTTGATATTGTTATAATTTTTGCAATGTTTTTAGAATTACGGAAAAAGTTTGAATTTTTAAGTTTTTGGAATATTATTAGGATTTAGAAAAAGTTTAAATTTTTGATTTTATTCTAATTTTTGGAATATTTTAATCTTTAATCTTTGATTTTGTAAAAATTTTTGGAATATTTTTAGAATTTTGAAAAAAGTTCGATTTTATTTATTTTTACAATATTTTTGCAACTTTAAAAGAAATATGAATTTGTGATTTTGTAATATTTTCTCAAAACGCTAAATGGAGAGGTTTTTGAGTAGTTTGCTGATTGTATCATCTTTTCACTAAATTATGTTAATTTATGATCTGTTATGATTTTCCGTAAACGTATTGATGTTTCGTTTATATGAATACATATTTTACCGTAGGAACTTTCAAATCCTTAAGATGAAAAAAAAACGATCCGCAATTGGGACATTTAACTTACATATTTTTGGTGCTTCACAGGGGAATTTCATGCAACCAAAACGTCGTCAATATAAACAAATATGAAGTCAAATGCTTTGATCACTTCGTCCACTTTTTCAAAAATTCTAAAAATATTGCATAAATTACAACAAAATCAAAAATTGTAACTTTTACCAAAATTATAAAAATTATAATAAAATCAAAAATTCAAAATTTTTGATAATTCTAAAAATATTCCAAAAATTCTTAGAGAGTCAAAAATTGAAACTTGTTTCGAAATTCTAAAAATATATATATAAACAAAAAATCTATTTTTTTTCAAAATTCTAAAAATATTCCAAAAATTAGAATAAAATCAAAAATTAAAAATTTTTCTTAATTCTAATAATATTTCAAAATTCCTTATAAATTCAAAAATTCAAACTTTTTCCAAAATTCTAAAAATATTGCAAAAATTATAACAATATCAAAAAATGAAACTTTTTTCCAAAATTATAATAAAATAATAAAATCAAAAATTTTAAATTTTTCAAAATTCTAAAAATATTCCCAAAATTCTTACAAAATCAAAAATTGGAACTTTTTTCAAAATTCTAAAAATATATATAAAATTCAAATTTTTTTTTTGCAAAATTTTAAAATTATTCCAGAAATTAGAATAAAATCAAATATTTAAACTGTTTCTATATTCTAATAATATTCCAAAAATTCTAAAACTTCAAAAATTCAAACTTTTTCCAAAATTCCAAAAATTAGCAAAAATTATAACAATATCAACAATTAAAACTTTTTCCAAAATTATAATTTAAGCAAAAATTAAAAATTTTTCAAAATTCTAAAAATATTCCAAAAATTCTTACAAAATCAAAAATTGAAACTTTTTTCAAAATTCTAAATATATATAAAATTCAAAAATTCTATTTTATTTATCAAATTTCTTAAAATATTCCAAAAATTGGAATAAAATCAAATATTTAAACTCTTTCTAAATTCTAGAAATATTCCAAAAATTCAAAAATTTGAACTTTTTCCAAAATTATAATAAAATCAAAAATTTTAAATTTTTCAACATTCTAAAAACATTCCAAAAATTCTTACAAAATCAAAAATTGAAACTTTTTCAAAACTCCAAAAATATTTTTAAGACTATAACATATTCTAAAATTTCCATGTTCAATTATATTTACGTAAACAAACAGATAAATTTTCTTTTGACACACTTGACAACATTTTTTGACAAACTTATAATGCCATAATTCATAATAATAAAATTTCATGTCATGCAAATAACTAATTTTATTTTTTTACGAAAAATTGGCGAGAAAAATAAATAAAAATCTTTCTTTTGACACACTTGAAGATATTTTTTGACAAACTTATAATGCCATAATTCTCAATAATAATAATAAAATTTCCTTTCAAACAAATAATTAATTTTAATTTTTTCCAAAAAATTGTGTAAAAAAATAAATAAAACCTTTCTTTTGACACACTTGACAACATTTTTTTTACAAACTTATAATGCCATAATTCTCAATAATAATAATAAAATTTCATGTCAAACAAGTAATTAATTTAATTTTTTCCGCAAAATTGAGTAAAAAAATAAATAAAAATCTTTCTTTTGACACACTTGACAACATTTTTTTGACAAATTTATAATGCAATAATCTAGTTTTTGATCTCACATACCAATCCCGACCATCCAGATTTCTTCACATTTTTTGTTCATACTCATTATCACTTCAAATGAACGTTTTTTAAGCAAAAAATATGCATATTTCCTTGTTTTGACACACTTAACGGTTTTTTGACACACTTCCAGTACAGTTATCGAACACATCGTATTTTGGGCTCTTACCATTGAGTTTACCTATTTTCAGAATTCAAAATTTTTCAAATCCCTTAAGCCGTTTCTATATTTCGTCGGTTGTGACGGCCGGACGACCGGCAAACAGACATACATTTTTTTTTGCTGTTTTAGAATCAGTAGGTCCTAAAACGTCGAGAAATGCCAAAAAAAGTAGGGGTAAGAATTTTATTTTTTGCTCATGAATGTAATACTTAGGTCTTTCAGACCGAAGAAAACGCACATTAGCGTTGTTGTATTTACAGCTAATCTACAAACAAAATTATTTCTTATTTTATTTAAAAGAACATTTCGGATTAAAGATGTTTAGAGTAACGATCGATTGATCGATTTTCGAGATTCATAAAGATTATATTTAAGCAGGTTTTTTAGACAGAGTAAAATTAATTGTAAACGGACCGCTGTATCGTTAACACGAAACCGTCTAAATAGAACATACATTATTTTTATTGTCAATAAAGTTTTAAGTGTTATGGAATAGAAACATCTTGTGTATTATCTTGCACGCTGTGTTTATACTAAAATTTCTACAACTAACCGTTGTAGTTTCTGAAGTTATTGGAAAAATATTCTAGACGCATGGAGGGATCAATTCATTATGTCAGTTTTCCTTTTTAGTCGTGGTTACGTGTAGATAACTGGATGAGTTGCTCCGATTCTAGCAGTTATATAGAGGATACTGATGCTTGAATTAAACATTGATCAAATCGTTTTCCTCAACCTCTTGCAACGTTTATTTGGAGTTTTGATAATTTATTTGCAGATCGATTTGTCTAGCACCAGTACCTTAACACCTAACAGCAACGTGAAAGTTTCACTCATTAAAGCTTCAATTCTGCCAAAGATGACATCATCATCATAGCCGCCTATATATTATCTCGTTTGAGAGAGTTGTATACCTGCTTGAAAGCAACGGATAGTTTGTAGACCGGAGAGCCTAAAGGAAGAGGGATTCGATATATGTAGTGGATGTGTAAAAAAAATGTTTAAATACCTTTGTCATTGATGATGAGAATTACCATTAAATGCAAAATCATGTTATTGGTTGGTAACTTTCATACATATTGTTTCCCAATATGTTTGACAAACATATAATGAGAAACATTTTCGACTAGAAACATTTGACACATTAATGATATTATTTATTTATTTATTTATTTATTTATTGATAAGATGATGGCAAACAGGCCGAGGCCCAATTCTTGCCCAGTTACATACAAGATTTACAGATGATATGAAGTGAAATGTAATTGAATATATATCGAATTGACATAAAATATTAGTGAATTCAGCTTTGGCTGGATGTAGCTAATAGGAACATTTGAAACATATCAAGTGGTTACAGACTAAATGTCGTTTTCAACAAAAATTGTAATGACACTAGTTTACAAATTTTGAACTTCTTTTGTCTTCCTGAATAGAACCCATCTTTTCTTATGTATTTTGACCTGCTGAACATGAATATCATATTCATTTTTTTAGGTTAGCTTTTGTTTTTAAAATATTCGTAAAAATAGTAGATATACAAGTGGTGAAAACCAGAGGCGTAGCTAGGGGGGGGCGGGGGGGGCGGTCCGCCCCGGGTGTCATCCGTTTTGGGGTGACACCCGATCGTAAAAAACTTAAACAAACCATCACAATGTTTTCAACGATAAATCACTTCGAAACCGTTTTGGGGTGACACCCGAACGTAAACAACTTAAACAAACCATCACAATGTTTTCAATGATAAATCACTTCGAAACCGTTTTGGGGTGACACCCGAACGTAAAAAACATAAACAAACCATCACAATGTTTTCAACGATAAATCACTTCGAAACCGTTTTGGGGTGACACCCGAACGTAAAAAACTTAAACAAACCATCACAATGTTTTCAATGATAAATCACTTCGAAACCATTTTGGGGTGACACCCGAACGTAAAAAACTTAAACAAACCATCACAATGTTTTCAACGATAAATCACTTCGAACCCGTTTTGGGGTGACACCCGAACGTAAACAACTTAAACAAACCATCACAATGTTTTCAATGATAAATCACTTCGAAACCGTTTTGGGGTGACACCCGAACGTAAAAAACATAAACAAACCATCACAATGTTTTCAACGATAAATCACTTCGAAACCGTTTTGGGGTGACACCCGAACGTAAACAACTTAAACAAACCATCACAATGTTTTCAATGATAAATCACTTCGAAACCGTTTTGGGGTGACACCCGAACGTAAAAAACTTAAACAAAATATCACATGTTTTCAACGATAAATCACTTCGAAACCGTTTTGGGGTGACACCCGAACGTAAAAAACTTAAACAAGCCATCACAATGTTTTCAACGATAAATCACTTAGAAACCATTTTAACCAGGTTATCCATATAATTTTAATTTATAAATTGTGGTAACTTATAAATGTGTCCTATAAATGTGTTATTGGTTCAAAAAGAATCTATTCTACTTTTTAAAATTTTTGAGTTATTACGTGAAATAAAATTTTAACAATATTAATCGAATCAACATGTTGAGCATTGAATCCCATCACCACAATTACTCAATAGCTTTGAATATTCCTATAGATACCATATTGACCGTTTTTTACGATATATTATTTAGTATGCAAGCATGATTATTTAATGACCAGGTCTGAAAACACATATGCTGAATAATGTATAGGAAAAGTGGTTTACGTCGATAATGTGGCACCCTTTGTCGATAGGGTGGCACCCTTGAGTTACAATGTCTCTATTCCAAAATTATTTCTAAAATATCCGCATAACCTTACTACCTAATATATGTTTTACATTTCAAACAAATTAATTGCAAACACCTAAAGAAACTAACAAACAATCAAATTACCGTGTTCTCAAAATAATTTTTTTCCTTTATCTTGAAACTCAAAGAATAAATTGAAATAGATCGTTTTTCAATGGACACAAAAATAATTACTGTGGAATAAAATGGCAGTTATGCAATTACTACAGTTTTGCAAATTTTTGTAGGTTGATACATACTCATACTGTTTGTTTTCAGTTTTATATATTTATATATTTGAATTAAATGAAAGTTTATCATTTAAAAGTACATTTTGTTGGGTTTTAAATACCTTGGAAATTTCAAACTCGTCAAGTGATTCTTTTAAAGATCCTTGGCTACATAAATGTAAAGCCTTCAATTTTTTTTTAAAAGTGGTGTAGCTATTGTTATCAACTATGTAAATGGTTTGCAAAAATAAACTTTAAATTTTGTTTATTTTTCTTCTTAGGCAGGTATTCCTTAAATCAGTCTTTAAAACATTTTCCGGTTTTCCCGATGTAAAATTTTTCACAAAAATCACATTCAATTTTGTAAATTATTGAGCATGATTCTAATTGGATATTTAATTTTGGTTTCAATTCTTTATATAAAATATCTTTTAGGATTTCATACTTATATTTTTTTAAATAGTTCCTTATAATATTAGGCTATGATTTGTATATTCCATTTTATCAAATATTATTTAATATAAGTTGTTACAAGGAAATTTAAATAAATTAATTTTCTTGGCGGTGTATTTAGTCGTTAACACAGTGTACTTATTATGAACTATGAACAACGAATGTTTCAGAGAATATTGGCTCATCTTCGGAAAGTAACAGCAACAATACAGAATTAATAATGATAACCTATGGTGACGAATTAGAAAGGAATAATGAAAATGACAGTGATAATGTCGCTAATGCTACTATCGAGGACAGTATTTGCATGGGTGAATCACTTCAGGACTTAAGAGATGTATCACATTGGAATATACTCGTCTTTGGTAATGTTCGCATTGAAATCATAAAAAAAGAAAGTGAACATTTTAAAATAGAGAAGGGTCGTTTGTTACTGTATCTAGACACGGGTTAGACATAAAAGGTGATGTTCGCCATCTTTCTAAAGAATGGTTTTATAAAATGATGAATAATGGTGAAAAAATTCTACGGCCATGGATTGTTTATTCTCCTGTAAATAATAACTTGCGTCCTGTATTGCTTCTGTTGTCGTGTATTTGCTGTCACCAACAATAATAATACAAAATCAAGATTTACTACTGGATATCAGAAGCGGTGGAAACTAAATCCCAAAGTGGCCGAGCATGAAACTTCAAATGAACATCTGGAGAATTTTGAAAAGTGGAAAACTTTGGAAATAAGGTTAAAAATTCATAAAACGATACGAGACGCAGCCTTGCAATTAATATACAATAAAAAACAGAAGTGGAAACATCTTTTATCAAAATTATTGGATAAAACTTTGTTTTTATCTAAACAAAACCCAGCATTTCATGGACATGATGAAGGACAAAGTTCTTCAAATAAAGGCAATTTCTTAGAACTAACCAAAATATTGTCAAAGTATGATGTAGTGTTAAAAGAACACATTTTGAATTTGGAGCATGGTAAATCACCAAAAGTATCATATTTGTCACCAGATATACAAAATGAGTTCATAAATGTTTTAGCGATCCACGTAAAGTTTAAGCTTGTCAACGAAATTAAATCGGTTAAATATTTTGGAATTATGTTTGATAGCACACCTGACATTTCACATATTGATCAAATGTCAGAAGTGATTCGTTATGTGAAAATTGATGGTAGTAAAGGTGGAAATCAAGAAAGTATTCCTTGGATTTTTTTCTTTGCGTGGAAAAAAGCCGCTGATTTAAGCGATGAAATTCTTACACTGAAAAAAAAATTGAAGTAATGATAACCTCATCTCGAAGATGGCAGTTTATTATTCATGCAAAGAAAAGATATTTACAAACAATTTCACCGTGATTGGGACAACTACTCAGTACTCAGTAACATTTTCCTGATAACAGAATGAGGTGTAATTAAAATATAAAGTGCTATCCAATATAACAGTTGTTGAATAAAGTTAATAACTATTTCCATGAAAACATATTTCTTTGGCCTTATATCATGAATTTTTCATTTTAAAATTTAAGTATTTGAGATTGATTGAACTATATTTTATTTCCACATAAATATTTCATCTGATTGTCTCAACTGCATCGGCTTATCATTGTACGGTTGTTGAATCAATCTCGTATTTCGATTCGCCATATCTGCCGGCACGGTGAGGTTGAGACAACTGCATTTCGATTGGAAATAGGATATGTTTTTTCAGTGTAAAAATCTTGAAAATGATGGTATAGATGTTATGAATTGTCGCTCCCAAAGGTTATGATAATGCAGCTGTTATGAGTAGTATACATGGAGAAGTGCAAGCTATTATTAAAGCAAAAAATAACAAAGCAATTTTTGTGGGCTGCAAAGATCATTCAATTAATTTATACGGCCAACACTCGTCAGTGGAAGCCATTTTTACATGTTTTTCTGCTTCGACTAGCCGCTGGGAAGTACTTGCTAAACACAACAAAGCAACTGTTAAAATACTCTTAACAGCGCATTGGAGTGCTCATTATGCTGCAGTAAAAGTATTGGCCGAAAACTTTGATGGGATTGTGGCTGAAATTGAGAAGTTAAGTGATCAACAAGAAAATGTAGACACTAGAGGCGCTGCACAGAACCTTAACAATGCAGCATGTGGTTTTTCGTTTCTTTGCTATCTTTTGTTTTGGAATGATATTCTAAGAGAAATAATATCTGTGCTCAGATTGGATTGCAAAGCACGGGCTTGAATATTGATCTATTAGCTACAAAAATAGAGTCAATTCATAACGAAGTCTCATTGTAGAAGAGACAATAGATCTTGCTGCGAAAAAATCGGAGGACTATGACATTCCAATGGAAAGCCGAATTCGTCATAAAAACGCAAAAAACGAACGGGTGGTGAGTTTGCACCTGATGTTGGACTGACACTGAGAGCTCAACTTAAAAAGGACATGTTGGAATGTCTTGACCGATTCAGTGTTGAGCTCCGAACTAGACTGAAGTCAGTTCAAGATTTAGCTTCATTGTTCGAGGTTGTGCAGACAAACACTTAGCTTTTGGCGAACAGTGAAGAGTTAAAATTATCGGTATCAAAATTTACTGGTTTTTATGATGCGGTATTGGCAACAGAACTCCTCATAGAGATACAAAGGGTGAGGAGGGATTTAAAAGCGGCCAATGTTACAGTTTCTAACTGGGTGTACCTAGACTTTTTGAAATTCATCGTAGAATGGGATTTTTTAGAATTTCTTCCGAATCTTACGGTCGCACTAAAGTTATTTATGACTATTTGCGTATTAGTGACTTCGTGTGAGAGGAGTTTCAGCAAATTAAAATTAGTTAAAAATTACTTGCGGGCTTATAATAATAATGCTCATTTGTATTAATTAAAAAAAATTATAAATTACGTTTATCGGCTTTTTATTATTATTGACAGTTTTTATTTTTGGGGTGACACCACAATATCCGCCCCGGGTGCCACCCATGCTAGCTACGCCACTGGTGAAAACGTCTCTTTTTAAAACGGTTTTACCACGCGTAGAAAACGCTATTTTTTATGCTTGTAAATATAAATGATAATATTTACAAATTCATCTACTAAAAACTTACAAAACGACATATCTAAATTTGACTGTGTAAAAAATAAAATTATATATCGCATTTTTACCAGTGCAAAATAATGTTATTGCCTGTTATTATTCCATCTGTAGGCGAACACAATAATAACATTAATTTACACTGGTAAAAATGCGATATATAATTATTTATTTTTTACACAGTAAAATTTAGACATGTCGTTTTGTAAGTTTTTAGTAGATGAATTTGACAATATGAATAATGAAAATAGTTCATATATTTTCTCTGAAAACATTTACAGATATTACAGATATTTTTTTTACCGACTGGAAGGCATCGTTTAAAGTATATATTTAAAAAATTGTAGGTAAAGTTTCAATTAAAAACAAATAAAAATAAATTTTTTAATAAAATTTATTTATTTATTTAATAAATTTTTTTTTTATTTTTTTTTTTGGCGAAAAGAACTCAAAGAATTTATTTTATATCTGACAGTTAATTATCGGAGGAAAAAATTATACGATATATCTGATACAAATTTTATTTATCGCTCTGATTTCTCCGATATAGAAAAAAACACTCATTATTAGTGTAATTAAATAAATAAACACAATTGATATAATGATTAGTTTCGATTCGATTCGATTCGATCAAAATATTCAATCCCTTCAAAATACTGCGATATTGACAGAAATAAATACAGCAACAGAAACAGTAAATCAAATTAAATCTCAAATATTCAATTATATTCAATCTTTTAAATAACCACCGCTTGTAGGCGACCACCGAAACATATTTTCTTTCAGTCCTAGTGACTGAAAACATTTTCAGTCACTACTTAGAAAAAGTTTCCCTTTCACATAGGTTTTACTATATATTAAATGACATTTTCGTAGCTATAAGTAGAAAAAACAATTTTTTCGGTGAATTTAATTTCAGTATGTCATCGAATTATAGTTCCCAAAATGTTATTAAAATTATGGATAACATCAGGAAAAAAAACAAATTCAATTTTTAATCTGAAAGATAAATGGTTAAATCGTGTTCATATCAGTTTGAATTTTAATGAAATTTATTTGAATATTGAAAATTTACGCGTATGTTGCTTTTGAAAACCGTCATAACTCATAACATATTTGCCGTTTTTGTAATTGACAATGTAACTTATCGAAATTTTTTTTATGTTGTAATTTTATTATAGTAATAAATTTTTTTATGTGACTGTTGAAGAAAGTAGTTTGGTTTTCAAATCAGGTATCCAAAGCAAATTCTTATTGTTATTTGCACAAACAAATACTCAAACAAAGTCATTTAAAATTTATTTTATAAAACAATGACTTCATTATTTAAATTAAATTTAATAGTCCAGTAACTTTGTCGCCTGAGAGTATGGGGTAGTATGCGTCAAATCCGGTAGTTCTGATTTTTTGCAGACTTGTTTATGATGTTGGCCTAATGAATAATCCAATTTTGTGACCTCGAGCCCCAAACGCAACTTTGTCAAAAATCGAAAAAACCGCGAAAAAATTGTTATTTTTTCAAATTTTGGCGATTATAACCCTAAAGGACTAGTTTTTTCTTTATACTTTCTTGGGTTTCAAAGTAGACTAAATTTGCTACAATATGATACTAGAATTGTCTCTGTAGACCCAATAGTTTCCGAGATTGAGCCTTTCAAAATTTATCAGTTTTTTAACTTCGCAATATTTCGCAATATTTTGCAATATTTTAGACATTATTTTAGTCACTCGAAAATTCATTCAGAACGACAGAATTGCAATTTCGAAAAAAATGATAAACTTTGAACTGCTTAATTTCGGAAACTATTGGGTCTACAGAGACAGTTCTAGTATCATATTGTAGAAAATTTAGTCTACTTTAAAACCGTCTCAAGAAAGTATAAAGAAAAAACTAGTCCTTTAGGGTTATAATCGCCAAAATTTGAAAAAATAACGATTTTTTCGCGGTTTTTTCGATTTTTGACAAAGTTGCGTTCGGCGCTCGAGGTCACAAAATTGGATTATTCATTAGGCCAACATCATAAACAAGTCTGCAAAAAATCAGAACTACCGGATTTGACGCATACTGTGATGTATAAAGTTACTGGACTATAACTGAAAAAGTATAATGTTGTTTGATGAATTTGAATCGGAAAATTAAACCATAAAAGCTTTAGAAGACTGAATAGAATATTTTACTTTTATTTTATTTTAAAGGTAAATACACATCAACTGAAACTGAAATTGCATAAAACTTGCTTGTTGAATTACTTGTATTTGATATTTACTATTACATTGGTTAAAATTCCTTTTAATTTGAAAAATAAACTTTAACTTTATGTTACAAACATCAGATTACATTTGTTTGATGAATCAATATACATATTTATTTTTAGTTAGATTTTTGGTTAGTGTGGTTCGTCTAATAGAAACAACTTATCCTTACCAGTTACTTTGTCAGTTGTTTTTGTGGAATTTGTTGTATATAATTTGGAGATCTAATCTATAGAAAATCAATTGAAGACATTGAGTGGAAACTATGAACTCAGTTCATTTGAAATTAACAAATTTGTCCGAATTGAACAAATCCGTCCTATATTACGATTGAATATGCGGTTGTACGTTTGAATGGTAACTACTCTGATATCGGCATTCTCACCCTTATGAATTTTGATGATTCTGATATATAACATATCTTAGCACATATCCTAATTATTATAATTTCTATCACAATATTAGAATATAGTCCAATAACTATTCAGTTTTTTGTCATTCAAATCTCCTTCTTTTGTCAAAGCGTCTTAAAAATTGATTACTGAACAAAAACTGTATGCTCTTAACAAATTTTAAAAACATAGTGAAAAAAACTGCTGTTGTATAGTGGACCTCCCACCCTTTTGTTCAACGTACGTCCAAAGCTAATAAAATTTTTTCATTTTGATTGAAACTTTTTACCAACGTTTCATGATTAATTGATTGATTTGAAACTGTAGGCTACAGTAGGGATAAACATTAAAAAATAATTTTTTTAACCGGAAGTGACAAATTGGAAGTGTCGGACAAATCGGTATGCAGAAATATTGGAAACAGACGGGAGACTTCTCGCCATTTTGTCCAATTTTGAAATGAATCCAGATCTTCCATTTTCAAGTTAGTTTGGATTATATACCTACGTTTCATCAAGATCCTTTGCGTTTTCGTCTAGCACAGGAGCACCCTTACACTACGGTTTGCAAGAAGCGATGAGGCACTCAACATGTTACGGAAAGAAGGAGGCATAGAGTAAATAAATGTAGAGTGGGTACTAAATCGTATATGAGATTCCTTGGAGAGAGGTTTACGCACAAGGAAACGAAGAAGACAGCGGAATTTTGCAGCGGAAAAGAAACAACACTTTCCCTAAGGCTGAGAACACTGTACGCGGACGCAGCGAATAAGGCTAGGACAATTAACCTAACAAGTGGTAATATTCCGCTTCGACCTTGGCCGTACACCAGCTATGCAGCAAAATCAGTTAGATTGACATTAATGGCAACAGACTATTCCAGACCCATGCTAGGTACAGAGGATCTGGGCGAGGTTGAAAAGGGTATGGTGAACCTAATGTCTAAAAGCTGGGACTATAAAATCCAATTTGGAGATATATACTTCAAACCAGGACGCTGTATGTTAGAGGAACGATGACGAGCTGGCGATAGTTGATTGAATAACTAACTCAAGTTTTAACAAAAATCAAGCGAGGAAGAGAAGTGATATCTCAATCCCAAACAGTCATGTAGAATTTCTTTCCAGATATCTTGCTTTGCAAAAATCCAAAACATGAACTTCTAGTAGAGAACTGAAGAGCTCTAGATTGCCATGAGGACCGCAAAGGCTCACCACTGACACATGGGGATCGATAAGAGATCCAAGCAAGTTATATCGGTGGCAGGTAATATTTTTCCAGCAACGGACTTGGTAATATAACCGTTAATGAACCACCAAATACTGTTGGAGCATAACTGCAAGATTTGGAGATATGCTACCAACATTCGCAGGTTACCAAGACTATATCCGTTTTCATCTTAGTTGAGGTAATAAAATCGAAAGAGATCTTTATAGGCAGGAAAAATGCTCGGTAGCGCTACAAACACAACTGAAAGTGAGAAAAATTTTCGCTTGGATCAAGTAAACGTCCATTTCGTCACGGTAGTATCAGCTGTGGTAGCAAAGAAGTACAATAGGCACCAAATCGAAGAATTTATTATAAAATAGATTGAGAAAATTGTGGCACTAGGGTAAAACTGAAAGAATCGCAACCTTACAGAACGAGAACAGGACATCCAGTATTAGTTCGAGGGACTGCTAAACACTACACTGTTACAAAACAACCTGTGGAGAAGGAAACCAAGCAACCACAAAGTATTTGAGACCAACTGGATAATTAGTATTTAAAAAGAGCAGAGGGACGCTATATGGTGGTGCAAAGTGTTAGTCAACCTAATAAAGAAGTACGGTAACTCTTTAACAGAGATAAACAAATTAAAAATCACAGAATGTTTGTGAATCAGCTACACTCAAACTTGGCTTAAAAAGCCAGATGGTATGTTTACAAAAGAAGAACACCAGAAAGATCCTGGAAACAAACTTGCGGGATGTGTTATGCCCAACAAATTCTCTTAGAAGTACATTACTTCTGTCTGAAAGACCTAAGTATTACATTCATGAGCTCAAAGTGAAATTCTTACCCACGCTTTTTTTGGCATTTCTCGACGTTTTAGGACCCACTGATTCTAAAGAAGCAAAAAAAAAATGTATGTCTGTCTGCCGTCCGGCCGTCATTACCTACGCTGCAGGGAAAACCGCTGGAGGGATTTCAAAAATTTTTTTTCTAAAAATAGGTATACTCAGGGGACAGGTCCGAAAGGACGCTGCGTTCGATAACTGTACCGGAAGTGTGTCAAAAAAATCATTAAGTGTGTCAAAAACAGCAAATTTTCATATTTTGGGCTTAAAAAACGTTCATTTTAAGTGATTACGAACATTGAGTAGGAACGAGTAGGAACATTGAATTTGGAAAAATCTTGCTGGTAGGTATGTGAGATCAAAAACTAGATTATTGCATTATAAGTTTGTCAAAAAATGTTGTCAAGTGTGTCAAAAGAAAGATTTTTATTTATTTTTTATCCAATTTTTTGGAAAAAATAAAATTAATAATTTGTATGACATGAAATTTTATTATTATTATAGAGAATTATGGCATTATAAGTTTGTTAAAAAAATTATGTCAAGTGTGTCAAAAAACGATTTCATTTATTTTTTTAGCCTATTTTTTTGGAAAAAAATGTAGCTGTTTTTATGACATATATAATTGCAAATGAAATTGGACATGGAAATTTTTGAATTTGTTATAGTTTTTAAAAAAATATTTTTGGAATTTTGAAAAAAGTTTGTATTATTGATTTGAAAGAATTTTGATAGAATTTTGGAAAAAGTTTCATTTTTTGATTTTGTAAGAATTTTTGGAATATTTTTAGAATTTTGAAAAATTTTAAATTTTTGATTTTATTGTAATTTTTGGAATTTTGAAAAAAGTTTGAATTTTTGATTTTGTAATAATTTTTGCATTATTTTTAGAATTTTGGAAAAGTTTGAATTTATAAGAATTTTTGGAATATTATTGGAATTTAGAAAAATTTTAAAAATTTGATTTCATTCAATTTTTGGAATTTTGAAAAAAGTTTGATTTTATTTAATTTTTCCAATAATTTTGGAATTTTGAAAGAAATATGAATTTGTGATTTTGTAATATTTTGTCGAAACGTTAAATGGAGAGGTTTTTGAGTAGTTTGCTGAGTGTATCATCTTTTCACTAAATTATGTTAATTTATGATCTGTTATAATTTTCCGGCAACGTATTGATGTTTGGTGTTAGTTTTGTAATAAATTTCTAAACAGAGATAAAAAAAATACTTGTACTTTAACAAAGAGTTATGTTTAATATACATCGCTGCCCAAAACTAAAAACCATGTCCTCATAAAATTTTTTTACTGAAAACTATATGAAAATCCTTAACCCAGACCGAAGTCTTGATATCTCAGAGCTGTGAGATTTCAGCCACTCCATATTTTTCTTTTGCATCTTTATTACACAAACAAATTAATTATATCAACTTATCGTAACATCAAGTAACCTAAGAACCTTTTAATAACTTATAACTAGCATATGCAGTGTTTCACTGTAAATAAAAGAAAGAAGAGAAAAATAAACAAATTCATTTGTTTTTGTTATTATAATTCTTTATTTTTGTTTCTGAATATTTGATTGATAATTTATTAACCAGTTTAACGTACAGTAACATTGTCTTTCGTATGAAGTAAATATACATTCAAATAACATTTAGAATTTGTTTGATATTATATTGCATCTTTTCTTCGTGAAACAGATGCATTTTTTTTGCACAGAGCCTGCAATACGTATAGGTTGTTTCACTTAATATGAAATGAAAGGTGTTCGCAATGTAAATAGGTAATTGTTCGTAATTTAAATTACCTTGTGCTATGAGTCCAATTAATTTATTATTGCTGGAATGAGGCAAATATACCACAATGACAAAGCTAAACAGATTTTTTTTTCTGTTGCCAAGTCGTTGTATGTAACGATTTGAAACATTTTAATATGTTGCCAAGTCGTTGTATATAACGATTTTGAACATTTTAATCAGTTTAAGTTTTAACTTTTAACGAATCAATTGTTAGTTTGAAAAGAAAAACATCGAAGAAAGATTTTTATTTATTTTTACTACAAATTTAAAACAATTGGGAAAAATTAAACAAAACAATTTAACCTTTTTATTGTTCACTATCGTGTTCTCTGTATTAAATATTAAATTATAAAAAATGAAAATCATAAGTTGTAAACTCAGTTAGTTTAAATTAATTTATGAACAAAAATAAAATTCAAAAACAAAAAGAAATTATTTTCGATTACTTTGCTTTGTATATTGAAATTAAACGGGAAATTATAAGTGGTAAATACAGTTATTTCAAATTAGCCAAAAAAAGTAAAATTAATTAAAAAAAGAAAAGTATTAATAACAAAGATTGGCACATGTAAATATAACAAGAGAAATTTGTATGTGTAAATTATTCAGATTAACAAAAATCTTTTTTCGGAACGGAATAAATATTTAAATTTTTATGTTTGGAATAAAATACCAGTAGAGTAAAAATAAACGGAAAAAAAACATATCAAGGAAAATAACTGTGTCATTTAATCACGACGTTTTCAATTGTATGCTGAAACTTAAACCAGATATTAGGATATATCTAAACCAGTAGTCAGCAGGATGATCCTCTATTGTATTTCTTTGGATCACATTTTCACACCCATTTCATCACCCATTTCAATAAGAATTTTTGGAATATTATTGGAATTTAGAAAAATTTTAAAAATTTGATTTCATTCAATTTTTGGAATTTTGAAAAAAGTTTGATTTTATTTAATTTTTCCAATAATTTTGGAATTTTGAAAGAAATATGAATTTGTGATTTTGTAATATTTTGTCGAAACGTTAAATGGAGAGGTTTTTGAGTAGTTTGCTGAGTGTATCATCTTTTCACTAAATTATGTTAATTTATGATCTGTTATAATTTTCCGGCAACGTATTGATGTTTGGTGTTAGTTTTGTAATAAATTTCTAAACAGAGATAAAAAAAATACTTGTACTTTAACAAAGAGTTATGTTTAATATACATCGCTGCCCAAAACTAAAAACCATGTCCTCATAAAATTTTTTTACTGAAAACTATATGAAAATCCTTAACCCAGACCGAAGTCTTGATATCTCAGAGCTGTGAGATTTCAGCCACTCCATATTTTTCTTTTGCATCTTTATTACACAAACAAATTAATTATATCAACTTATCGTAACATCAAGTAACCTAAGAACCTTTTAATAACTTATAACTAGCATATGCAGTGTTTCACTGTAAATAAAAGAAAGAAGAGAAAAATAAACAAATTCATTTGTTTTTGTTATTATAATTCTTTATTTTTGTTTCTGAATATTTGATTGATAATTTATTAACCAGTTTAACGTACAGTAACATTGTCTTTCGTATGAAGTAAATATACATTCAAATAACATTTAGAATTTGTTTGATATTATATTGCATCTTTTCTTCGTGAAACAGATGCATTTTTTTTGCACAGAGCCTGCAATACGTATAGGTTGTTTCACTTAATATGAAATGAAAGGTGTTCGCAATGTAAATAGGTAATTGTTCGTAATTTAAATTACCTTGTGCTATGAGTCCAATTAATTTATTATTGCTGGAATGAGGCAAATATACCACAATGACAAAGCTAAACAGATTTTTTTTTCTGTTGCCAAGTCGTTGTATGTAACGATTTGAAACATTTTAATATGTTGCCAAGTCGTTGTATATAACGATTTTGAACATTTTAATCAGTTTAAGTTTTAACTTTTAACGAATCAATTGTTAGTTTGAAAAGAAAAACATCGAAGAAAGATTTTTATTTATTTTTACTACAAATTTAAAACAATTGGGAAAAATTAAACAAAACAATTTAACCTTTTTATTGTTCACTATCGTGTTCTCTGTATTAAATATTAAATTATAAAAAATGAAAATCATAAGTTGTAAACTCAGTTAGTTTAAATTAATTTATGAACAAAAATAAAATTCAAAAACAAAAAGAAATTATTTTCGATTACTTTGCTTTGTATATTGAAATTAAACGGGAAATTATAAGTGGTAAATACAGTTATTTCAAATTAGCCAAAAAAAGTAAAATTAATTAAAAAAAGAAAAGTATTAATAACAAAGATTGGCACATGTAAATATAACAAGAGAAATTTGTATGTGTAAATTATTCAGATTAACAAAAATCTTTTTTCGGAACGGAATAAATATTTAAATTTTTATGTTTGGAATAAAATACCAGTAGAGTAAAAATAAACGGAAAAAAAACATATCAAGGAAAATAACTGTGTCATTTAATCACGACGTTTTCAATTGTATGCTGAAACTTAAACCAGATATTAGGATATATCTAAACCAGTAGTCAGCAGGATGATCCTCTATTGTATTTCTTTGGATCACATTTTCACACCCATTTCATCACCCATTTCAATAAGAATTTTTGGAATATTATTGGAATTTAGAAAAATTTTAAAAATTTGATTTCATTCAATTTTTGGAATTTTGAAAAAAGTTTGATTTTATTTAATTTTTCCAATAATTTTGGAATTTTGAAAGAAATATGAATTTGTGATTTTGTAATATTTTGTCGAAACGTTAAATGGAGAGGTTTTTGAGTAGTTTGCTGAGTGTATCATCTTTTCACTAAATTATGTTAATTTATGATCTGTTATAATTTTCCGGCAACGTATTGATGTTTGGTGTTAGTTTTGTAATAAATTTCTAAACAGAGATAAAAAAAATACTTGTACTTTAACAAAGAGTTATGTTTAATATACATCGCTGCCCAAAACTAAAAACCATGTCCTCATAAAATTTTTTTACTGAAAACTATATGAAAATCCTTAACCCAGACCGAAGTCTTGATATCTCAGAGCTGTGAGATTTCAGCCACTCCATATTTTTCTTTTGCATCTTTATTACACAAACAAATTAATTATATCAACTTATCGTAACATCAAGTAACCTAAGAACCTTTTAATAACTTATAACTAGCATATGCAGTGTTTCACTGTAAATAAAAGAAAGAAGAGAAAAATAAACAAATTCATTTGTTTTTGTTATTATAATTCTTTATTTTTGTTTCTGAATATTTGATTGATAATTTATTAACCAGTTTAACGTACAGTAACATTGTCTTTCGTATGAAGTAAATATACATTCAAATAACATTTAGAATTTGTTTGATATTATATTGCATCTTTTCTTCGTGAAACAGATGCATTTTTTTTGCACAGAGCCTGCAATACGTATAGGTTGTTTCACTTAATATGAAATGAAAGGTGTTCGCAATGTAAATAGGTAATTGTTCGTAATTTAAATTACCTTGTGCTATGAGTCCAATTAATTTATTATTGCTGGAATGAGGCAAATATACCACAATGACAAAGCTAAACAGATTTTTTTTTCTGTTGCCAAGTCGTTGTATGTAACGATTTGAAACATTTTAATATGTTGCCAAGTCGTTGGATATAACGATTTTGAACATTTTAATCAGTTTAAGTTTTAACTTTTAACGAATCAATTGTTAGTTTGAAAAGAAAAACATCGAAGAAAGATTTTTATTTATTTTTACTACAAATTTAAAACAATTGGGAAAAATTAAACAAAACAATTTAACCTTTTTATTGTTCACTATCGTGTTCTCTGTATTAAATATTAAATTATAAAAAATGAAAATCATAAGTTGTAAACTCAGTTAGTTTAAATTAATTTATGAACAAAAATAAAATTCAAAAACAAAAAGAAATTATTTTCGATTACTTTGCTTTGTATATTGAAATTAAACGGGAAATTATAAGTGGTAAATACAGTTATTTCAAATTAGCCAAAAAAAGTAAAATTAATTAAAAAAAGAAAAGTATTAATAACAAAGATTGGCACATGTAAATATAACAAGAGAAATTTGTATGTGTAAATTATTCAGATTAACAAAAATCTTTTTTCGGAACGGAATAAATATTTAAATTTTTATGTTTGGAATAAAATACCAGTAGAGTAAAAATAAACGGAAAAAAAACATATCAAGGAAAATAACTGTGTCATTTAATCACGACGTTTTCAATTGTATGCTGAAACTTAAACCAGATATTAGGATATATCTAAACCAGTAGTCAGCAGGATGATCCTCTATTGTATTTCTTTGGATCACATTTTCACACCCATTTCATCACCAATAGTAAAGTACGTAGATATGATAGTTAAAGAATCAAAGTTCAACAATCAACAATTAATAAGTTAAGTTTTTTTTGATAATATAATATTTCTTTTTTATCATTTCTTTAATACAATTTATTTTGACTTAAATTAATATGATTCATTAATTTTATTTGAATAAGAGATTTTCCAAGGCCAGAGGCCAAGTGTTGTTTATTTTTGCTTCTCGGACATAATCCCGGAAATACACGGAAATTTGTTTATAACAATTGGCGCCGAAGCAGGGACTGGTTATATAACGGTAACCCGCTATATAATGAAATTTTTTTGACTATGTTGATATCCGGATATTGCGATTTTTTTGATATTATTTTGATATTTTGTTTTTGTTGATATTCTTGATATGTTTGATTTGATTTTTTTGATATTTTTGATGTATTGATTAGTTTTGATATTCTGATTTTTTAATATGTTTTGATGTTTTGATAAATTTTTATTTAGATTTTAGTTCTTCCTTCCGAGATTGGCTACGACTTTATTCGAAATATGTGTTTGGCTTAGGAGGATGACAGTCAGCGTAGTCACAGTCAAGTGTCGTTCTCCAACGCTAAGCACTCTTACATTAAGAGTGGAGTGATAGCCAATTCTTAACCTAAACCTCCGTTCACGATTTTTGTGAACCATCCATCACCGCGTTAATATAGTAGGTTTGTGAAGAGAACGGATCATCTGAGGCTGGAACTCGTGTTCTGCCCCAGCAACGATATTAGCTGTTTTTCTTTCATTTGTTTAATTTGTTTCTTAGTTTAGGAATGGTACAACTCAGTATATTGTTAGTTGATACAGATATTTAGACTGGAGTCTGAATTATATGCTGAATCTCTTGCATTTTTCGGGATGTTCGGATATCCGGAAGTAAAGTTTAGGATTTGTAGACCTATATTCATTCTGGACCTCACATATCGTTGCTGGAGAGAGATTGCGAATTCAATTTTCTTCTCCGTTTCTTCTTCAACAAATACCTTTACCTTTACATATACAGTTGTTACATGTGGGTTCTGTCCCAGAAAAGTCTCTATCATTAATGAACAAATAATTTTTAAAAAATAAACAAATAATTAAATAATTAATTTTAATTATTTTATCACACATAAATAAATAATTTTTATTCCCATGAAAGTAAACAAACTTTAAAAAGTTTTTTCCTTTAAAAAATAGTTTTTAGTAAAATTTTCTTAAATATATATTTAAATAATTTGTTTTTTTCTTGAATTAGGTATTATATTTTTTGTGCACAGAAATTTTTGTTTAGCTCGTTCGCTGTGTCTGCGTTTTGGTTTCTGTTTTATTGAAATTTTTTCATTGCATCGACTCAGTGGTTGTTTATTGGAAACCTTAGGTGTTCGGTTTTTGTTGGTTTTTAACTCATACAAGGAATCCTACCTTTGTTTTTCTTTTCTAGTAATTATTGTAATAGACAGCAAAAGAAAATGTATATATTGCCATTAGACCATCTCTTCTATGTGTTGGACGAATGCGAATTGGGTATTGAGTGCTTCCTGTGGGGTATGCAGATGGACAGTGATGCCTGGGGTGAAAATTTAAAAGAGGCTGTGCATAGCCCAGCTGCTCCAATAACGGGATCACATGCATCGAATCTCACTGACTTAAGTAAGATAATCGTGACCACCACATTCTTGTTTTGCGAAGTGAAAGGTCTGGTACCATCAGTACACTAATATATTTGAAAGGGTCTCTTAAACAGGATCAATCACAATGTCGACCGTGCAAACCGATTAAGTGATGGGGGGGGGGGGAGATAATTCGGGCCCGTGAATATGCTACTTAGCATTTGATAGCAGCTTTTAAGGGTCCTAATGTATTTATTTTCTGACTTCAAGGCGGCGTCACCAGACGGGGTGTTCCAGTGGCAAAGAATTTGGAATGTGACAATTCTTGGGTCACGAGCAATAGGCATGATCAATGAAAGGAATATAAGACCAAGCTCAGAGGACAGGAGGATAGCTGTCACGGAGAACAGTGTAAATTAGACTATATACACATTCCAGATATACAAGTCACCGGATGTTGTCAAAAAAATATCAGGCTGCCTGCAACAAGGGTAAATAAAAATGGTAACACCGTATATTGTGGAGATTTTTAAAACTAGTCTGGCGCTTGATATTTTATATTCCAGTACCATAGAGAACAGAAAAGGATTCATTTATTCTAAATGTTGGTTCTCAAAAATCTAGACGTCCAATAAAGAAGCTTTTCACTTGAAACTCCGAGCTCCCTAACTTATAAAAAAAGTTCCAAGTGGCAAAACCAAAAACATCAATATATAAAAAATATAAACAATTATTGTCATATTATACTTATATTTTTTGTTGTTTAATTTTTATTAATTAAAATCCAATTTAAAACTTTATTGACATCGATAGTCGTATTTGATTAAGTTTGTATGCTCAAAATCAACAATAAAAAAAGCACAAAAGCTTTCATAAAATGAAAATAATTTTTTCAACTTGAAACTTTTGTTGACAAATTCGATTTTTTGATAATATCTGGTAAAAGCAATTTATTTAATTGAAATATCGTTTGATAAGAACTGATTACATTTTTTTTATTGTTTTCTAAGTAGATCGTATGTCAGTTGCAAAAGAGATTTTGTATTCCCAATTACAGTAAAAGTATCAGCTTTTAGCATGTTTAGCTACAGTTTTCGACTTTTTAATTTTTTTTTTTTCAAATTGGGCAATTCTAAGTCAGGTTTTTAAATAGTTTCTTCTTTAGTTTTTACCCATAAATTTTACATCCGACTCAACGAACTACGAGAATTTAGTTAAAAAGATGTATAACTTATCGAAATAAAAATCCTTGTTTAGGTTTTTCTTACAATCGTTGAATTTATCGACTTAAAAATAAACACAAATAAATGTTACAAGAATACGTAGATAAAATTTTGTTTTTTTACTACTTGCATTAGATATTTCAATTATTTACTCAAAAACCCAAGACAAAAGTTATTTTTCTCAGCTATGGTTACTAATAATTATTCCCCACACCTAATATTAAGTATTTTAGCACCTTCGTAAATAATGAAAATATAATTTTCCGGTAAGATGTATCCCTTAAAAAGATTAATTTATACAACGTTTATACATTTCTACTTAAGACACAAACATCAAATGTATAAAATCAATATCACTAATTAATCATTTTCAATGTTTGATCTTCAATTCTTGTAAATTGACAATCAAACACAAGAATAATTTATTATTCAAACCATTTCCACCTAATTAATTTTCACGAAATTCAAATAAACATAAGAAAAATATTCCCCATTCTTCCGATTCAATTAATTTTGTCCTTTCCACAGGTAAATTGACGTCAATCAGTAACAATATTTTAAAATTAATTACAATTTTCTTTCTACGAACTTAACAAACTAAATATGTAAATAAATCAATATTTTTTTTACAATTACAAGTTCGCTTTATTTTACTTCGGTTTTTTTATGAATTGTGATATGATATTTAATTGACTGACATAAATAGATTGTTGTAATAAATATGAATTTTAAATTTATAAGCGGGAGGATCGTTATCAGTGCGCAACATTAAATTACCGTTCTATATTATACATTTAATTAAATGTATGTAATAGACTGAACCAAGAATTTTAGGTATAATAATTATTTAATAAATATAATAGATTTAAATTTTCATCACCAAAAATTATTTATAGTTAAATGAGTAGAAAAATTACCCATGAGTTTTAGACAAAAAAAATCCAAATCATAATTATAATTAAGATTTTTTAAATTTTTTGTACATCTATGAAATCGGAAATGTCCTAAAAAATAAGTTTTTAAATTATCACGCGGTCCTTCGAGCCGGATATTTAAATCAGTGAAAAGGAATTTTTTTACATTGAAGAATTTTTGTTGTTCTTGTTGCTGTTTGTTACCACCATATCAAAAACTGTTTGTTATTTTATTTAGACTAAAAAAAATTTACTTTATAAGCCTATGTTTAAAACTAACAATTTTTCTTAGAGATAATAGATAAAAATTGATTACTAAATAAACACAAAATTCTTCCAACGCCAATTAACATTTCTTAAACAAACGATTGAAACTGAAATAAATCATGATATCACCCTTATCTTATAAAAAATTAACGTTCAATTTTTATATACAGAAAAACTGAACGCTATTAGTAGCCTTAAGAAATGTGTTTTACGATCGATGGATTGATTATTTTGCCTTTGAAAGGATATTATATAAATCTGATAAAGGTGAACATTTCTTTAAAAAAATTGTAAAGTTCGTAGCTAACATTTGCTGGATGAAATGCATTGTTACTGACCAATAAAAATGTTTCACCAAACAAAATTTATGATTAACCGTAATAACTGTATCTAGTTAAAAAATAACCGTAAACAAGAACTGTTTACTGAAGAATAAAAACACGTAAAAAATTAAATACCGCCTAATCATCCGAGTGAACTTTAAAAATGCTGTGAATTTTGCGTGTGAATGCTACCGAATAGTTCGCAGAAAGTTTGAACATTGAACTTTTGACCACATAAAAATTTTTACAACAAAGCTGTGGATGAGTGTAAAATGAGCTATAAAAGAATTAATTGTGATAACTGAAAAGTTAAAGCACGAATTGCAAAAAGAATCACAGAGAGCAGAGATAAATTAATTGGAGTTAGAAAAATTCAAAGAAAGCGGTATGTTATTGTCAGTTTGAGTTGTTTTTGGTCAGTTTGGCATGGAGGGATCAGCATTTATTGATTTGTAAATTTTGTTTGTAAAAATTCATTTACAATAACCTGATATTTTCCCAATGTGTAATTGAGACTGGTCTGTTAAGGATAGCAATAAGAAGCAAGCGATGAACTGCGCACCAAGAGATTTTGCGTTTCGACTAGCTTAAGTCATTTGAGTCCGATAGAGAATGTCCATCTTTCCAGCACAAATTACCTAAAATGCACGCATTCGGAATATAAACTCAGACCAAAGGAAAAAAAGTAACAAACGGGACTCTAACGACCCTAGCCTAAGAATTCAAGACCGTCACTCCTCGGCACCTCGATTAGTGGTCCTACTCCACAGCACCTTGACCTGCTTTAGCCGTTCATTTCAATTAATAGTATATGGTATATCAAATTGTTTAAATAGTGATGCAAAGAATTGATAAAAATGCCGTTGTTGATAATAATAATGCGGTAAATCTTTACTATTAAGATTGAAATTATGATTGAAATTTTTCACTAATAAATTTTTTCGCTCTTCGTTTGATTGTTTTTGCCTCAATTGAATACTAAAGCCATTAGCGAGTCCCTTAGTATAGTAAACCTATTAGTTTATACACTTTGTGTCCCTATCCCCTGGTTGTTTTTTAGTTATCGTGCTACAGTTGCGATCTCGTGTCGTATTGTTGTGACGGAGGTACCCAGATTTCCTTGTACTGTGTAGTGTTGAAATTTAGCCCTCGTCGAGTTTCTGTCACTGTACCTACAATGTCAATGGGTAAGCTTCAGTCACCAACATAATTACCGCAGAGTGAATCAACAGCTTATCATTGATTTCACAAACATAAGAGGTCTGAATTCGAATCTAAACGAGGTTCATCACGACATCGAAAAAAATAAACTTGACATATTGAAACTATTTGAAAACAGTTTAATTTAATAAACGATTAATAAATGAATTCAATAAAAAAATACATAAATCCTCTTTGATATGCACGATAGCCGGTCATAGAGAATTCTATAATAAATTATTACTAACTAGATCAACCAACCGATTTTGTTAGAGTCTAGTCACGGACTGAATTTTTGTACCAACTCTATATTCTATTATATCTTTTTCCTCCTATCTTCTGCTATTAACTGTAATTATCTAGCTGTATGCATCTAATTAATACGTACGGCACGGATAACCAGAAATCAGAATTTATGTATTAAATCTAGTTTATTGAAAACTATCAATAACACAAATCCACCGAGACGTTCACGAATTGCTCAAAACAACCCCGATTTACAAGGAATAACCATAATTTAAAACCTTTTTTAATCATTCACAAACGAGTTATTAATGTCAAGTTTCACTGTTTTTTGAACCTTACTATAGCTTCTTCAAAAGATAGAGGTGGAGCTTATATTGTCTATCTACACTGTCCACAAACAACAAACGTTTCAACGCTTGAAAAACAGCATCGTTACAAATGTAGTTATTAGTTGGAAGTAGGTTTAGCTGGATGCATTCACATTTCATGTCCAATTCTATATTCAATTCCAATTTATGTCATTCAAATACTTTATTTTATGTGTCAAATTATTCTGATTTAAAATGTATACCAGTTATGGTTTCTCAAACGGGATCCCGGGATCCCGTTTTCCCGGGATCCCGGGGGTAAATTTTCATCCCGTATGAAATCCCGGGATCCCGGGTATCCCGCTAATTTTTATTAACATTTTTTTGTACTTTTTTCAAAGATATTAAAAGTTTTTTCACTCGAAAATCGAGTAGATTTTAATTCTTTTCTCTCTGTAGAAATTAATTTCGTTCAAAATTAGGAAAATGTTTTTTTTGACACATATGGTATCATGGTTTTTTTGTATGGTTTTTTTTACACATATAAACACAACAAATTATAACCAATAAAACTTAAAATAGGTAGATTTTTCTGAGAAATCTACCTAAGACTTGCGCTTCATTTCTCTTAATTTATGTTTAATGGTTCTCTTAGACGGATGGTGTTCAATGGATAGTTCAATGGACGTTTGGTCACGAAAATTCGGACAAAATTGAGTGATGGCGCCATTGACAACCTAGTTTTTTGAAAAATTGTTTAAAAATTAGTATTATGAATTTATTTTTGTTTTGTTTTTATGTATTCTTTTTATTTAATTTTTGAAAGTTTTTTTAATTAAAAAGAATTTAAATTTAAAAATCAATAGCGCATTTTTTGTGCTGTTTTAATTTTACACATTTTTCTACCACCCAATTAGAAAAATCTAGCTTTTAAGCGTTTCCCGGGATTTCCCGGGATCCCGGGAATTTAATATTTTTTGTCCCGGCTTCCCGGGATTTGAATTTATACGGGAAATGAGAAACCCTAATACCAGTATGTGTAAAATAAAATAAAAGCTTTTTGTTTCAAACTTTTAACGATTTTTTTGATACACTTATAATTCAATGATCAAGCTTCTGGTCTGATATACAAATTCCAACCATCAAAATCATCTTACATTTAATTTTAATTCAAATTATCACTCAATAGACCAGGGTCGATAATTTTTGAAAACAAAAAAAATAATAGTAGGATGAAACCCATTAGAAAAGGAGGAGAATATTATAAAAATGAAAGGAAAAATAATTTACGGCCGATCTGAGGTCGGGAAGGGGAAGGGGTGAGTTTTTAAGGGTAAAAAACGGTTTATCTCGATTTCCGGCAAAACTAAAAGTCCTATGGAAAAAATTTATATGGCAAAGTTGTAGGTAATAAAAGGATCTAAAACTTTTGTATCGACACTTTTTTCACATAACCTCAAAATTTATGTGAAAAATTCAAAAAACCAAGTTTTTGGTTTTTTATTTTTATCTTTTACAAAAAAATTTTTTTTTTCACGAAATTTGGTGAAAACTTACCTTTTTATGTCCCAAATACGCTGTAATTTATTTGATTTGAAATTTTTATTTGGTCATCTTATTTTGAATTAATATCGAAAAAGCACCCTAATTTTCAATCGAAAATTCACCCGTCAAAATATCAGCTTTTTCAAAAAGTTGGTATGCTTTCTGTTCGTTGAAATCTCTTCTTTCCGATGGTGAAAAAAAAAAATATATTACTACAGTAAATCTTCTCAGAAAATGCAAAAACTGAATTGAATTTTCGATTGAAAATTAGGGTGCTTTTTCGATATTAATTCAAAATAAGGTGAACAAATAAAAATTTCCAATCAAATAAATTACAGCGTATTTGGGACATAAAAATGTAAGTTTTCACCAAACTTAGTGAAAAAAAAAATTTTTTTGTAAAAGATAAAACTAAAAAACCAAAAACTTGGTTTTTTGAATTTTTCACATAAATTTTGAGGTTATGTGAAAAAAGTGTCGATACAAAAGTTTTAGATCCTTTTATTACCTACAACTTTGCCATATAAATTTTTTCCATAGGACTTTTAGTTTTGCCGGAAATCGAGATAAACCGTTTTTTACCCTTAAAAACTCACCCCTTCCCCTTCCCGACCTCAGATCGCCCGTAAATTATTTTTCCTTTTATTTTTATAATATTCTCCTCCTTTTCTAATGGGTTTCATCCTACTATTATTTTGTTTTACTTTTTATTATTTTTAAAGGCTTCTACCCTGGTCTACAATGCAATGCAATGAATTGCATATTTTAGCCAACATAATATCATCAATAAAAACCAAGTTGTATTTGTTCATAAATGTCTTTACTGAAGCCGCAATTGCAATCGCTCTAAATCAAGTTTATATCGCTCTGTAGATCGTAATCCTTTGCCCTTTGATAATAGTTTTAGTTATAAAAATTTATATTTTAACACCAACGTGTAGATCAGTGGTTCTTAACCTGCGCTCCTCGATCACCTTAGGGTGCGAGTTGTAGCATCTGGGGGTCCGAAGTTCCCATTTTACGAATTTACATGAAGCCATAAATAAAAATAATTTAAAGAATTTGGTTATTAAAAAGTTTTTTTTTTACTTTTTTTTTTTTAAATGTGCGCAAAAGTAATTTAATAACAAAATAAATTCTAAATAAATCACAAAAACGAATATGTATTTTGCAAATTGAATTGAGTTTACAAACTTGTATGCGTTTATATGTGGTTTAGGTAGAGGTCGTCATTAAGCCATGGTTTCATTCGTGTAATGTACTCGGAATTTGGAAGTTATCGTACTACTTTTCTATTTAACAAAGGTATAAGGTAAATTTCGCGTAGAAGTCTGCTAGATCATGTGCACTCACTACACTGAAATCAAAGAAAAACTGTCAACCGAATTGTCAAAGGTGTCAACCGAATGTTGACAACAACCTCAAATTCGGTAAAATTATCCTTAAACATAAAATTTAAAGTTACAACAACCAAATGGAAGACACAACAATCAAGTTAGATGTCATCGTGACCATTAAATCACTATAACAACCAAATGATTGAAATTTTACTTTTAGTTCACGAATTATTATTAAAAAACCAAGCCAATGTTGCTTTAAAACTAATTTGAATTTGCAAAACTACAAATTTTAGTGCAACTCTAACTATAATTTATTTTTTATAGAAACGGTAGAAGTTTGAAAACAACTTAGTAAAGCAAAGAGCATTAAATTTAAATTTAAAGCCAGCTTTGCATCGGATGGAGACTTCCGTAGGACCTATATGTGAAGCAATTTGCATTACATATTCAGCTTTTTTTTTAACTCTGTAGTTGATAGAAATGCTATATGGTATTGAAATAGCAAGGTTATATTTCAGCTGGCATACATCACAGCCATATTCATGTCCTTGAGCGAGTAAAATATTTTTATGCAAGATTTGGAGTGTGCGCTTTATACTTTTAAGCTTCCAATTTCGATTAGCTATGTTTGCACGAGAAATTTTTCAAATGTTACCTTTGCTTGAAGAAGTTCTTGCTTTGGATTATGAAAAAACAATATTGCAAACGAAGTTAAAAATAATTTAAAACGGTGTAACAAACCTTTTGATGAATTTTAGGCTACTAAGTGAAGGGCATTCAATTTCCGACCAACATTTCAACACGGGTTTTTAGGTATTGAAATCAAAGAAATCTTCAAACCTACTTAGGTATCCAATCTTGTATATATATAGTTAGACAGCGTAAATCCATGATTTATTCAAATCAAAAAACTTTACCAAATCCACTTCAATGCAGCTCGTGTTTCAATACAGCTCGTGTTCCACATACTTTTTTTTTCTGTTGCTATGATTTGTGTTGTTTCGACTCCAGACTTCTTTTATTTCACCAAAAAGGTGAAGGTTTTTGGTGGGAAAATTACCAGCTTAAAAATAAACTAATATCAATTCATTTCGTGTCTTCATTTAAAGAGTTGAGCTAAATATTGCAAAGGTTTAAATAATTCCAAAATGCAAATATCTAGGTTAGAATTTCAGTTGGTTAACAACAACAGGGAAAAATTTAAATAAAACTTCTATGATTTCTTCTTCGTCTTCTTCATATTTATATTAATTAAAAAAATTCAGAAACGTTTTGCATTCAAAGCAGAATTTTCAGAAAAATATACTCAAAGCTTGTATACCCGTACTGGGAAATATTTCATTTTATTGATATTTCAGGAAATCAACATAGAAAGAAAGAAAAATTTCAGTCACTATACAACCTCTTCTGTGCTAACCGAATCTTTGTTGTTACTTTTAAATTTCACTTGGCTTATGTCATGTGTCTTCATATGTCGATTTTGAATGTATGATATCTGAATTTGAGGTTTATTGTGACAGGGGGGGTGTGTGGAATAGATAAGCTCCTCGTGCTGCACCCTGGATTACGCAAATAGTCTATTTCAACTTGGTAGCCAAACATTTCATTTCGAACTCTTGGCTGTGATACAAAAAAAAAAAACAACAAAAAATAAAAAAATAAATATGAACCAAAACCAAATTCAAAATCACAATAACAACGGTGCTTTTCAGCACCTTAAGACAAAAAATATTGGACCTTCAGTCCGTATTTTGCAATTGAACATTGAAGGCATAAGCAAGTCAAAAACTGAACATTTACAAAGATTATTAAAAGATTACGACATCGACGTTATAATTCTGCAAGAAACGCATGCAGCAGATGAAGCGCAACTTACCTCTAGAGGAAACATTGTTGGTTACAAATTAATTAGTGCTATTTACCATCAATCATATGGATCTGCCACGTATGTTAAGTCAGAAATCGTGAACTGCACGCACGTACTTACACAGACGGACAACGATATACATCTTATTGTTGTTGATATATCGGACACGAAAATTGTAAACGTATACAAGCCTCCAAATACAGGATGGCCAGCTGCTACTCTACCATTATTTTATCATCCAGCAATATATGCTGGTGACTTCAATAGCCATCACACTCAGTGGTCCTACTCAAATAATAATACCAATGGCGTGCAACTGACCGACTGGGCGGATGATAACAACATGTTCCTGGTATATGATGCGAAAGACTTGAAAACCTTTAGATCTGCAAGATGGCGACGTGATTACAATCCCGACCTCTGTTTTTCCACAAAAAACGAACAACGTAACCCTATTCCAATATCTAGGACTGTCTTACAAGGTTTTCCACGCTCTCAACATCGTCCAGTAATTCTTGAGGTAGGAATCCAAATTCCACTCGTTAACTCTACTCCTCAACCTAGATGGAATTTTAACAAAGCTGATTGGGATAAATATAGGATGAAGTTGGATGCAGTGATTCGCTGGATCCAACCTATTCCTAAAAATTACGATAGATTTGTTGGAGCTATCATCTCAACTGCAAAGAAATGCATCCCAAGAGGCTTTCGTGAAGATTATATTCCTGGCTGGAGTAAAGAGAGCGATATATTATATGAGGAGTACCTTAGTAGTGGTGAGGCAGACGTGGCTGATGACTTAATATACTCACTGGACGCCGCGAGAAAACAAAAGTGGATTAAGGCTGTTGAAAACATTGATTTTTCCCATTCAAGCAGGGAAGCATGGAGTCTCCTTCGGAAACTGGGTGGCTCAAACTCAATTACTCGTGCTAACAATGAAATAAATCCAGAGGACATCGCAAATCATATAGTAAATATGTCTCGTGCTTCTATTAATCGCCTTCATAAGAGAACAATTAAACGCAAATTAAGAGAAATGAAGCGCAATTGCTCGTCCCCATCGAAGTATGCGAACTCTTTTAGTAGCGAAGAACTAGAGTCAGCTCTGTCCCAAACAAAAAACGGAAAAGCAGCTGGCTACGATGGCATTTTTCCAGAATTTCTTAAGAATGCTGGAAAAAATGTAAAACAGTGGCTAACTAAATTTTTCTCGAATGTCCTAGAAACCGGCAACCTACCAAAACATTTTAAGACTACGAAAGTGATAGCGATACTTAAGCCAGGTAAACCATCCAATGAACCAGGAAGCTATCGCCCGATTGCCCTTTTGAGCACCTGCTATAAATTGCTAGAACGGCTCATATACAATCGTATCGCACCGATATTGAATGACCAGATCCCAGTCGAACAAGCTGGTTTTCGTCCCAATCGCAGTTGCACTGACCAATTGCTCGCTCTAACATCCTATATCGAAGCTGGGTATCAAAAACAACTAAAAACAGGCGCAGTATTCATCGATCTTACTGCAGCATATGACACGGTCTGGCGAATTGGGATTATATATAAGCTGTTCAATGCAATACCTTGTAGCACCATCTCGCGTTTAATTAACAACATGCTGAGTAATCGTGTATTCAAAGTTCATCTAAATAATTCCTGCAGTAGGTCTAAAATGCTTAACAATGGTTTACCACAGGGTTCCGTCCTGGCGCCATTACTTTTTAATCTGTACATTCATGACATTCCTGACACAACATCAAAGAAATTTGGTTACGCTGATGATTGGACCCTGGCCACTCAAAACAAAGACATGGGTGTTTTGGAGGATTTGCTCTCAACTGACCTAGCGATAATGAATGACTATTTTCGAACGTGGAGTTTATTTCCCAATCTAAGCAAAACCGAGAGCTCCTGTTTCCACTTAAACAACAAACTGGCAAAACACGAACTATCAGTGTTATTTAACGGCACTGTCATTAAATATAATCAACAGCCAAAGTACCTGGGCATTACTCTCGATAGAACTCTTTCTTTTAAGCTCCACCTAGAAAATACGTCACAAAAACTTAAAACGAGAAACAATATATTGCACAAACTGGCAGGCTCTACATGGGGTGCTACTCCAGCTACCCTCCGAACAACTGCTCTAAGTCTGGTTTACTCAGTGGCTGAGTATGGCGCACCAGTCTGGTTGAATAGCACACATACTCAAAAAGTTGACTGCCAGCTGCATGCTACGATGCGTACTATAAGTGGTACTATCAGATCCACCCCTTTACCTTGGCTCCCTGTGTTAAGCAATATCGCTCCACCTGCACTCAGACGCTCGCATGCTCTCATGCGTGAACATGAAAAGGTAACTAACAACACCACGTTACCCTTGCACGAATATTACGGTGACCACACTCATTGTCGATTGAAGTCAAGAAAGCCTCCACATAAAACTGCCAGCAACCTGCTGGCAACTGATTTTAATATCTTGGATGCCTGGGACACCTCCTGGCAACATTACAACACAACTGGCCTTTCTATTACTAACCCGACTTCTACCCAACCTGGTTTCGATTTGCCACGTCATACCTGGACTACATTAAACCGAATAAGAACGAATCATGGACGTTGTGCTGATTCTTTCTACAAGTGGGGCATTTCAGAGTCCCCTGAGTGTGACTGCGGCGCTCCACAACAAACTATAAAACACATTGCAACTGTGTGTCCAATTCGACGTTACAATGGCAACATCTCAGACATCCATTTGGCAACTCCCGATGTAGTAGCATGGATAGACTCGCTCGATGTAAACATCTAATGTTCAAATGTACTGCTCAATGTTCAAATATTTTACTTTTTAATTTTTACTTAAAAGACGCGCAATCAAATCGATTGTAAGTTCATTTAATGTGTATCCATGTATTGTTTTAGGTAGATTTCATAGAAGAGTCTACCTATTTTTAAGTTTAATTTTTTAATGTGTCACAAAAAAAACCATACGCTAAATAAAAAAAATAATTGTGACAGGAAACATTTGGTTGACACAAAAAACGTTGTAGTGACCGACTTTTTCTTTCAGTGTAGATTAATTTATTAATCAGGTTTAATGGACTGGATGACGGTGGTTTATTAAAAGACGATTTTATTGAGCTATGGACAAATGGATGCAATCAAATAGAATATCAAAAAGTAGGTTTTGATATCCTCTTTTAACATTTTACCCACGATAGCTAAATAGTAAATAAACACTTAGGCGTCTTGTATCATAGCCACAACGTATTTGTGTGAGATATCATTTTCGTCATTAGTGCATGAGGTCAGATATATACATAATGCAAGTGATTATACGAGTGTGGCTCTTTAAAAGAGATTCTTTTTTAATAATATTTGAGCAAAAGCATCAACCAAAAAGCAATTAACCATAAATTTTTATTGTAGGTGCATATATTTATTCTTTCGACTAATATTTCAACAATTAAAGTGTTTAATAAAATTAAGGCATACACAAACAATTAGATGCAAGCTTTTTAAAAATATATGCACCAAAATGAAAAAGTGCTCATTTATCATAAATATATAATTTTGCAAAGGTGGTTCGAGAATATTGTTGGAAAATTTAAGTGGTGCCGGTAGCTGAAAAGGTTAAGAACCACTGGTCTAGACCATTCTATAAAGTGTACAACTAATTCGACTAATGCATATATGCGTAGCCTCTTCGATCTGATAGAATTTAGCTAGACGAACAGAAAAAAAATTTGTCGCTAAGGAAGAATTATCCCTATAGTCCATGAACTTTATAGAACGGTAACTCTAACTTTGCCTTACCTAACCTTTGGGCACATAAATTATTTTCATAATTTTTTTAAAAAAATTTAACTATGTTTACAATGTGGTCTCTCTAATCTATTATATAAATTTTAATTTGGCGATATGACTCCAACAATGGTGACGAACAGCTTAGAATTATGTCAAAAGCATCCTTCCATCAAACAAACAGTAAGCCAATAAAAAAATTATTTGAATAAAATTTCACAAAAAATGTTGTGCTTACGTTTACCATAACGATTCAGTGTTTCTACTTAACATAATTGTGTTTACCAAAACAAATCGTTAAACAAGTTATACAACAAAAATCTGTCAATCTAACTCAATCTTTCCGTCTTTATTACATAAACATTTTATGAAACCTTTTTGCTCCTTTGTGCTTTTGAAGAGCAATTCTTGCCACCATTTGAGGACTAAATATGTGTCATCGTTGTTTGTTAAATATTCGGCTTAACCTAAATACGTACTTCAACTTATTTTATATTCATGTAACGTTTGTCCTTTTTTTCGTTTTGAAATTCTCCATTTCAGTCCATTTTTTTATGAATATCTAATTCAAATAACTGTCTACTCTTAAATTTTACAAAATTTATTATTTTACTAAGCAAATTCACACAAATATTTGAATTAGATTATTTATTTGATGAGGGTAGTATCCATCCCTTAGTTATATCAAGTTTTTTTGTTTTGCTTGAGACTGGTTGTTTTAAATGAAATTCTTCCAAATTAGGACGAATTAAATAAAAACTTGATTTTAATATTTTAATTCCATCAATTATACAAACATGAAAAAAATGTTGAGCTGTTTATGAAAATTGTGATGGTAAATTTTACAGTTAAATTTTTGTTAAACTGTTAGCCAGACAATGTATAATTAATAACTGAATACTAAGAAGTCGAACAGGTTAAAAATAAAAGACGATACTTTAAGTTTAGGACTTAGGTTATAAGGTAGTAGAAGTAAATTGTTTTGAGTACCAGAAAATCTAAAAGCTTTCGTGACATAATTGAGTTTATCGTTATCTTAGAAAATGTAATCAGCATAGGAAGATTAATCGATAGTTCGATTAATTAATAATTTTCAACAGTAAATCTAAATCTATTCACTTGTATTTTTTTCAAGGTTCTTCTTCCAAACAATTTCTAAGTTCCTCCTAGTTCATTGGTTGGAGTAGGTGATGTAGTAAATTTTACTATTGCTGATAATAAAACATGGTCGATGATGCAAGCGCTTGTTTAACTTATGTCTACGTTTTGCTTGTAACGATTATCAAAAACATGTTGTTATGATCAGTAATATCTAAAAAAAAATTTCTTAATTCGTAACTAGGAATCCGGGATAGGACGTATTCAATACCTATATACCGAATACCAATTTACTACTTTATTGTGTCGTTTTTCAAAACAGATTAAATTATCAATAAAGGTTTAATACGGTATTATTTCTTTTTCTAAAACTTTTTGTGTACATTTTTCAGATTGATATTGTCACATTTTTCTACCTTCAACTCGAACTGGCCTACTTTGATTTTGATAAACGTTGTTTCCAAATGACCTTCTGGATTCGAAACTAATTAATAAGCAATGAACCCAGATTTGATGAAGTATTCATCACTCTTATTGTTACACAATAACAGGAAAATAATATGCAAACAATATTCCCGAACAGAATATTCCTTCAACAGCTGATTGTAGAAATTTCCAGTAAAACACGGCGTCCAAAATAATACACAATATTGTTACGATTGCAGAAAAATCTAGACGATTACAGAAAGATCTAAACGATTACGGTCACTTCCAGGAAAATAAAATCAACAAAACACAACAGAAATTGAATGAAATGAATATTGTTGTTGTTGTCTCTTCTTAGAAATAGGGTCAACATAAACGATTTTATGAATCAAATCAACATAACGTAAAATAATCGAATATTCTAATATTTTCTCTAGGTTTCTGGAAAGTGATGTCGAATTATCTAGAAGTATTGCAGAAGGTATATAAGAAAATTACCTATTGTAGTTTTTAATTAGTTTTATTTTAAACCTGCGATAGTGAAGTTAAAATTATAAAAGTGATCTTTAAATTAGATTTTGTATAAAGTTATAAGTGTAATAAAGTTATAAGTGTTATTGAATAGAAATATTTTGTGTATTATTTTAACGCTGTTATTACTGGAAATTTCTACAATAAACCGTTGGAGTTTCTGAAGCTGTTGAAAGAATATTCTAGTTAGGAATATTGTTTGCTGTATTGTTTTCCTGTTGTTGTGACATAATTAAGGTGTTGAATTCTTAATAAAACCTGGTGTTTGTGCTTACTAATCAGTGATCGAACTCAGAAGAGATTGGGAATTACGTTTATCGAATTGTGAGTTAGGCCAATTCGAAGTAAGGTTGGAAAAACGTAACATTGGTGACATCGGCGGATTAGTTAGCTGTTAATAATGGTTTTATTAAGTGATTTGAAGGTTCTTGAGTTAAATAAAGAACTAGAACAACGTGGATTGGCAACAACCGGCAACAAAACTGAATTGACGATACGGCTTCGAGAAGCTATGGAAGCTAGTGGAGTAGTTGTGGAAAGTTACCAGTTTGGAGTGATTAGTACAAATGCTGATTCAATAGCAGCTGATGAGGAGAAAAGTTCTGTTGCGGAAACAACAACCTCATTGCCACCTGCAAATTGTGATTTTACGCAGTTAATGGCTATGATGCAACAGATGAGTTTGACCATCAGTCAACAAATGGCTGCAAATAAGGAAGAGATCAGCTGCAACATCAATCAACAATTGGCTGCAAATAAGGAAGAAATCAGCTGCAACATCAATCAACAAATGGCTACTACCAAAGAAGAAATAACTACAACATTGGCTGAAAATAAAAATGAGATAAACCAGCAAATAAATGAGTTGCACATTAGCATAAATCAACACTTAGACGAGAAGCTTCTACAAATGTCAACGGCATTTGATGTAAAAGTCGAGAAAATTCAAAGCGAAATTGAAGAATTTGAGCGTGACTTGAATAAAGTTGTAACTAAAGTTGACGATTTTGAGAAGAGGTTGCAGCATGTTGAAACAGCTAAAGTTACTTCACAGGTGGTACAACAGATAGCAAATATTAAATTGAAACCACCATCGTATGACGGTACCACATCTTTCGGCATCTTCAAGTTCCAGTTCGAGACCGCAGCAGATCAAAATGTTTGGAACGCTGAAAATCGTCTTGCTGCATTGATAGTTGCGCTTAAAGGTGAAGCAGCTGAAGCATTACAGGCAGTACCAGAAAACGATCGCAAAAGTTATGCTGAAGTGATGAATGCGTTGGAACGAAAATATGGCAGCGACCACAAAAAAGAGCTATACCGGATCGAGTTAAAGGGTCGCTTGCAACGGAATGGAGAAAGCATTCAGGACTATTCTTCGGCAGTAGAACGCCTTGTACATTTAGCACACTCGAATACTCCACCGAATTTTATGGAGAAAATGAAGATCGAGGCGTTTACTGATGGTATTCGTGATCCAGAAACACGAAAAGCAGTAATGTTGTCGCCAAAAGCAACATTCGCAGAAACTATTGCTTATGCCTTAACAAATGAAACTGCACAAGCAATTATAAAACCATCAATCAAAATACGTCGGGTGGAGTTGGCTGACGACAACGGTTATAAACCAAGACTACGAGAGAGTGTCAGAAGTGATAGAATCCGATGCTGGTTATGTGGGAAGTTGGGTCATATTTCGAGGGAATGCAGAGATGTGAGAAGGAAACGAGCAAGATCAGCATCGCCTATGCAGCGACGTCAAGCAGAAGAACGGGTGCAGCAAGCTAGGGAAGACGATAGAGCAGCACCGCATCAGTTAAACTACAACGAGTCAGCCTAAAGGGGCGTAAGCTGGCTCCCACAACCGATTGCCCCATAACCTTCATCCATGTTTCGAGATTGACAAGGGGAGGTGACAGCCTGACTGTAAGGGCTAATATTGATGGAAAAAGTTGTGTCATCACGTTAGATACGGGAGCAACAAATACAATTGTCCGCACTGATATTGTGAAAATGAAACTAAAACCAGCAGGGAGATACCGGATGCAGACTGCTACTGGCGAAAGTGCAAGTATTAAAGGAAAGAAAGTAGTCAACTTTGAAATAGGGAATACTCACTTTCAACATGAAGTGGTGGTAGCTGACATTGTGGATGAAGTCATCCTGGGCATGGACTTCATGAGGCCAAATGGATTCGTTATTGATGCTGGCAAAGGAGTACTCACTTACGGAAATGTTGAGTTGCCACTCCAATTTAATGGTGAAGATTAAAATTGTGTTCGTCGAATAATATTAGATCACAGGGAAAAGCTGCCACCCCAATCAGAAACAATCATTTGGGGAAAATTGGAAGGAGGTTCTGGGTCACCCAGGTTGTGGGTTGTAGAAGCCAACAAAGAACATGAAAATTTTAAAGAAGTCGTTATAGGGAAAACTTTAGTTAGATCAGATGTGTTACAAACTC
>CAVNZG010001621.1:66822-91411 GCA_963693315.1 Diogma glabrata
TAAAAAATTTTATTATATGCATTCATTAAATTTATATAAAATTCTAAATAGTATTAATAAAAAAATCTACCTATTGAATGTACCCAGGACTCTACAAGGCAAACTTAACCAATCATCCTTGGGCTCCATACAATTTTTGACAGCTTTGGTAAACATAAACCGTTTTTTCGGACATGCTAAAACGTTATTTTGCACCCAGCTTTCCGGAACAGCAACGCAGCATAATTCTTCGTCCTCGACGGTTTCAACTATGCAATGCATTTGTAAATTTTGCTGAAAGCTATGTGAAAATAAGGTTTATAATTTATTAATATGATTTACTTTAATTAAATTGGTTATATAGCCTATTTAAATATGACAATTACATTAATTAATTTATTGAATGACGTTTCAGCAAAATTCCTTGACCATTTTCAAAACTCTTATTTAATGATACTCTTTGTCATCGTACCTTTTATGAATAAAGGTAAATAATTTTGTTCGCCGATGGCGATACAATGTTAGAAAATACCTTATGAGTTTCCATCTAATGTGTGAAGTAATCGAAAAAAAGCATATTCCTCACTATTAATTTTAACTGCATATAGTTTACACAAAATATCAGAGGCACTGATTAGTTGTTACGTCATCAATTAGGTGGCCAGGACTATGGACATTATATGTGATATTTTCAGGCCCATAAATATCCACGATTCTTTCCAAAAATTCTTCTATTAATTTCTCGGCGATGTTAATATGTAATTCAATGAAATGATTGTTTGAACAAATAGTAATTGCGTAATGCTAAGAAATGGTTATATACATCTTCAAGTAAAACCTGTTTTAAAACAACAGGTCCTGTTTTTAATAAAACAGTTCTATACTCCGTTCCTTTCCAAAAATAGATAACATCCAATGTCCGAATGGCACAATTTATCGAAAGAATTCAAAACAATAACAGTTTTTTCACTATGCCTGATAAAACTAAATGCAGATAATCTAATGGAAATATTTGTATCATATGTACTGGTAGATCTTCTAGAGATGATGTTAAAGTGTGATGCTCATTATGACTTTTATGGCGAAAACTAGCATCTGTTCTTAATTCAGATTTGAATTGATTATAACTGACATGATAAACAGAATAAAAGTATTCTCCTTCTACATTATTACATCTTTCGCATCCAAAATAAGAGTTATAACCTTTTATGCATTTCAAAAAGGCTCTAGCAGGAGCATCACATATGATAACATGCATCTTTAAAAAAATAGTTTTTTCGTTTTTACCAATAACTATGCCATCGCTTATTAAAATTTGTATTTCATTAATGATTGACTTAAGAAACTCACATTCCGAAGATGGTTTTGAATGTCCATAATATACACCTATAACCAAGGGTGCAACTTTAATATTTTCAATACTGCCTAAAATGGGCCAAAACTGACCCTTTGAGCTTTTGCTAATAGGGAGGCAATAGTCAATACTGAAATTCATTTCTATGACATCGTTTAATACAATTGAATTTTTATAAAACATTATCAAATGGTGACCAATGCCTAAATGCCAGTATTCACCTGAACAACACTTGCAGCTTTTAACAAAGACCGTGTATTTTTAAGTAGATTGAATGGAGATTTATGTACTCTGCGAAGTTTTAGAAGATCATTAATAAATTGTTGCGTTACATTGTGTTTATTACAACAATTTCGGAGGTCATCTTGAAAAGATCTTCTGTTTTCACTATCGTCTGAACTATCATTTTCTGACCCAAGCAAAAAAAATCATTTTCATAAAAAATATTATTAATTGTGTTCACTTCTAAAGGTGATTGTAACTGCGATGACAGAGAACATAAGCTGACATTAGTTTCATTTAAACTGGAAACGCATGGATCTAAACCATCTCTATTAGAAAAAGGGTGACTTGTTTGGGAAGCAACGCTATCAACTAAGTTTGTTTTAGGTTTTTCATTATTCTTTTTCACTCTTCTTTTAAAACTTCTTCTGCCATATAGTTTATTCTCTTCATTTTATTTTAAATTACGGTTTTGCAATAGATTCCAAAACAACTTGTACCACCTCTTAAATTTTCATTAACTTTAAATCATCTCAGCAGTGTCACCTATTGGGGATAAAACAAATATTTTAAACATAGGCATGATACATATGGACACATATAAATACATAGGCATAAAACGTAGGCATAATGCAAAGGCATTCTTATATAATATTTCAGTTTAGTTTAGTTAGTTTAAGAATTCTTAAACTCATCAATGAAAGAAATTCTCATGCGAAACAGCTATAAACCTGGACAGTAACAGAATGGAAAATTGAGCTACAAAACAGTGAAACAATAATAACAGTGTTTCTGGACCTCAAACATGCTTTTGAATTTTTGAAACTATTGATAGAGACCCACTGTTGATGAAGCTATAGATAAATACGGGATACAAAACAAAGAACTGAAGTGGTTTGAAACATATTTGAGAAGTAGAACACAAAGAACAAAAATTAATTCTGTTTACTCCAACTCATGCAATGCAAATATTGGTTTGCCTCAAGAACCGAAACTACTGGCAGCAGTGTTGTTTACTATATATATATACATATATATAAATGAATAGTTAAATGTTCTCTCCATACATCTATATCGTTATTTGCTGATGATACAATTATTTATATGGTAGCAGACTCAGCTGAAGAGGCGGTAAGCAAACTACAAAATGATCTTGATGATTTAATCAAATGGTTAAAAATGAATAAACTAAGTTTGAATACAAGCAAAACAAAATGCATGGTTTTTACAAAAGAGAATAATAATTCTTAAGCTATTAACATTGATGGGGAGGTGCTAGAGAGAGTAAATTCAATCAAGTACCTTGGTGTAATTATAGACCATGAATTAAAGTTTAATGAAAACCTAGACTATATCTACAAACAAATTTCTAAAAAAATTGAATTATTACGAAGATTGAAAAGAAAACTGACATTAAACAGCACTATAATGATCTATAATTCAACTATTCTTCTACATTTGACTACTGTGCAACGATTTCGATGTTCTTTAATGACGGCATGAAAGATAGAATGCAGGAACTGCAAAACCCTATGCGAACTATATTAGGTTGTGATTACAAAACAAGTGTAATAGTCATGTTTGATTCATTAGGATGGATGAGTATACGACAGCGATTAATTTTCAGAATGCTTTTGTTCGTATTTCAACTAAAATACGGTGTGATGTCACAATATCTGATGAAATTCATAAGTTTTGTAAGTGATGATAAAATCCTCTGAGAAATGCGGATGATTTTCGTACAATGAGCTTTAAAACCACCAGTGGTCAAAATACAATTATGTTAAAAGTCTTGCAACTATTCAACGAACGGACTGTATTAGGACTGCCTAATGAAATTAAAATTGAATCAAACTTTGATAAATTCAAAATATAAACAAATAATTATTTAAAATTGAATTTTTTCGAAAATTCACAAATAGTGTGCTTAAGAAATTAATCATTTCTTAAAAAAAACAAATCTTGTAACATTAAAGCTATTTATAGCTAATAAAATTTGTCAATAAATAAATTAAATTGTACATTTTAATTATTTTGACGGTTAAAACTTAAAACACGTCTTATTACAATTTAAAAATTTTTTAATTTTAAATATTTTTTTATACGATTTCTGCGTAGTCAGCAAGCTCCCGACTGTTTTATTTGATGATCACTACATATTTTATACTTCGTGGGGCGCCTGCCCTTGAGTCCGACTACATTTGTATCTGCTATTTTTACATGACGATTGCGCGGAGATCTTGTAAATTTACTACCACAATTTTGTTTTATTAATGGAAATTGGTTTTAGAAAACGAGGGTAACCTTGTCCGACAAAAATTTGTCTGCTATTGTCGATTTCGACAGTTGATATTTTGGCATGTTTGGGTTATCGGACTCGACCATAGTAGAGAATTTGCCATTACAAAAAAAAACAAGTGCGTTCGAATAAAGAACTTCTAATGAAATCCATATTTGAGACAGCAAACCATCCATATTTGAGACAGCAAACCATCAAAGAGTGATAACTGATAAGCTTTCAAGCCGTAGTAAAATAAACCAAATATGTATTTACCAAAAATGCATAGAATTAGCTGCTACAAATTTGTTTAAGATTTTTGTTTAAAATTTTATTTTACTAAAAAGACAAATATGATATAAGACTAACCTGAACTTCAAAAATATTCGTTTTAATCCTTATTCCTTAATTCAGCCATACAGCAGCCAAATTCTGTAACTGTGAAGCGGTGAAGTGATAAAAATTTCTTCGTTTCTTTTCATTAAAAAACTTATCACTTCACCGCTTCACAATTACAGAATTTGGCTGCAGTTCACAGTTTATAAATCACAAATATATTGTTAGATTTGAATAATTGTTAGATTTTTTTTAGCCACTTAATTAATTTTTATTATAATTTTCACAATAAAAAAATATTTTTTCCACTAATAAACTTTCCACTTATAATTATATTTAAAATCTTAATACCGTAAAACCGTAAATACCGTAAAAACCCTTAAATTTTGCTATACAAAAAATGGTGAGTGTCCACTCACCACAATTATTTATTTATTAGACTTGAATTTTTTTAAATTATTTTAGAAAATAATTTTGAGGGATGGTCGAGTAACAACTTATAAAAAATATGAATGATATATATAGTCACCAGAACAGGTAGATCACGTATTCTTTTAGATTTTAGATTTATTGAAACTAATTATAAAAATGTATTGCACCAGCTTAATAAAAAGTGCAGAACAACAATGACGACTAACTTGTTTTTGCTTCGTTTTTACATTTTAACCCTGTAGAATAAACTTTGGTTATAATATCGTTCTATTACTGTTTCAAAAGCGTTAGTAGATATTTTGTTATAATGTTACTTTACGAAAACCAAAAATTATAACTAGAATGACGTAGATAAATATGATAATATAAATAGGTTTTATTCGAATGTTATACTAACTGGATTTTGTAACAAAAATTCAATGTTATTTTGAAATTTAGGATTCACATAGTATCATCGTTTTAAAGTAACACATAATATTTTTGTTTTTAGCCTTCGGTTTACATGTTACCTTATTATAACATGTTTTAAAATAACTTATTCTGAACCGATTTATAATAAAAAACAGAAGTTATTTTATAACCTCGGTTATTTTTTGTTGCTTGGGTAGACGTTCCACTTCTGCCTACGGGATTTTGCGCTCCCGCTAGCCCGAGCTAAAGGAAGCACTTATCCCGGAGTTTTGGCATATTCTAAAATTCTGGAATGACTGTTTCAGAGGGTGAGGTTTTGGTTCTATATCATTGTAAAAATGATTAGCTGTTCCGTGTCTGCGTCTTGACTGAGAAAGGTAGCGTCGGGCCTCGATTCGATCGGAATTCGAATCTAGGTTTTAATAATGATCCTACGTTTTGCTCAGTAACCTTCGGGGAGGCGTTGGAAGGGGAACGTCTGGTCGGATGTTATGGTTCAGGCCTCGTCCTCTACCTTCGTCCTTGTTTATTTTATTAAATTAGAAACTCTTTGAACTTGGCGAGGGTGCCAGGGGTGATGAGTAGTCTGGGAGTTGACTATCCTTGATTGTCGGTTTTACCAACAATAGCGAGCACTCCCAGATTCTTCTTCATGCATGGAATTCTCGGTTGGTTTGCGGAGAATTTTAGAGCAGTTTTATTTACCATTAAACTCTGTACACTTTGGGAGGACTTTGTGTGCTATCGGTATGCTTAGGACCCGATGGTGGAAATGCTGAAGTTTGGTTTTCAGAGCCATATTCAGACCACATCTGGCTTCTGATCAGACTGGGTAGCTTGCTGAGTCATCTTCTTTAAATTTTTTCTTCCGATTTTATTAGATTACCGATGAGAAATGGTACTTGCTGGCTTCACCTTGTCACCAGTTAGGGAAAGTTTTAAATTATATTATACGTGTTGTGGACCCGTAATTCTACTTTTATTAATTGAATCTTCCTAATCTTTGTTTGTAATTTTAGATGATTTGGAGATGTTTCAATAACACAATAAACGGCTTAATTTGCCTGAACCAGGAACCCTACGACTCTCTTCGAAACTTCTTTCTTTGGAAAGAAATTTCGAACAGACTCTGACGTTATTAATTCTATTTTTAGGTCTCTGGAAGCATACTGTAGGACTCCGATTATTAGCATCAAGATAAAAGTAAAAGTTTTTTGGTTATCGCTCAGTTATAAATATTCAAATTAATTAGTATATAGAAGTTAAGATCAATGAAATTCTAGGCACTAAGTAAGGTATTTACAAATTCATATATATTTATGTTTTCAACAAAAAAAAAATTTTGTTTTAAGAAGAATTAGAAGAAAGAAATCTAATCGTTGAATTAATTTAATTATTACCCAATTTTATTTAATTATTATTGATTATTATTCTAATTTAATTATTATTGATTATTATTCCAATTTAATTATTATTGATTATTATTCCAATTTAATTATTATTGATTATTATTCCAATTTAATTATTTTTGTTTCCAATTTAATTATTATTAAAAAAAAAATTGAGAACATTGAAATCAAAGTAGTCTTATAGAAGGACATTTACATAATTTATAGAAATAGCAATAGAAGCGAAAAAGAAAGAAAACCACAAGTTATTAGCTATCAAGATTCCCTGATTGTTTGAATTTTGCTTTAGTTGTTTAAATTTTGTTTGCTTTGTTTTGTATTTGAAAAGCAAATTTTTCTGTTCAATTTATTTGTTTTGGTAATTTACATAAAGTTCAATCTCTCGGGTAAACAATAGAATTTTCTTGTCAACCTCCGTTTGCTAGAATATTCGATTTGACCATACATTTTCTTTTAATTATTTTTCATTTGCTCATTGAACTCGGTTTTTATCAGGACCTGGGTGCAGTGCGATCGCTGCTAGTAGTATTGGAAGTTATTTTTCTTGAATTGTTATCTCATTTGTTACGGAGATTAAAGTCATGGAACCGAGTAATTTAGAACCTACTAATAGTATAACTTGCACAATTTGTCATGAGCAGATTCTTCTTGCGGAGGCAATTGCCTCCACACCTTGTCGACACACCTTTCATGATGCATGTATCACACAGTGGCTGGAGGCTCATACTACCTGTCCAGTGTGTAGACAAAAGTGTGTTATCTCTGATTTGCGTCGTATGTCGCAATTTGCAGCGCCAGATGAGAGCCACCCTATATTGAGTGGCACCACTCATCAAATGATAACTCGATCGAGTGGGTTGACATCCTCTCGTCCTCCAGTTAGAGCGACAATAAAAAAATTATCTCATAAATCTTCAAAAAAATCTAAAACGTCACGAAGAGCAAAGGCACTGGAAGACGAAGATCACGATTGGGTAGATCAACCCTCTTTGGAGACTATCTTACGCATAAATAACGACGACTTACGAAAAGATGTATCTGCCCAAATAGAACGACTATCTCTGTCATTACATCAGGGATTACGTAACTTGGGGAAGGTCAGCAATGCAGTCTCAGCTCCTGATAATCAGTCGATAAAAGTGGGTGATACTACTCCGCAAATTATCACTAGTCAGACAAGGCAACCCGCCTTCCATCAGAGAACTAATGCCAATTTAGGTACTACTTCCAACGCTTTACCTTCAATTACACCCCACCCCCAGATTCCGTCATCAAGACGAAATGTTTATTTTCAACCCCCTCATATGAGTTCCTCTTCTCCTATTCAACCACAAAATGACCATGCCTCTTTTTCTAACCGGCAACGTCAGCCTTATGCCGACAAAAATGCCAGCACCATTCGTAATTGGCATATCACCTTTAGTGGCCAAACAAAGGAAATGGATGTGGACGATTTCATTCAAAGAATTAATCACTTGTACCGTTCGGAATTTTCGGATAACTTCCAAATTTTATCTACGCATGCGCACTTATTATTCGAAGGGTTAGCCTCGGAATTCTTTTGGAGATACCTTCGGCGAAATCAGGTAGTGAATTGGCATGAATTATGTACTGCTTTGCGGGATGAGTTTAAGGACCGGCGCACGGACGACGAAATAAGGGATCTTATGAGATCTCGGAAGCAAGGTGCGAACGAAACTTTCGACGATTTTTCACGAAGTATATTGCGATTGGCAGATAGATTGGTGTTCCCTCTTTCTGACCACGAGATGCTGGGATTGCTAAGGAATAATCTTAGAGCAGACATCCAGAAAGAGCTTCTTCATGTTATAATTCACAACGTTTCTCATTTACGAGAACTATGTAGAAACAGCGAAAAGTGGCGAATAACTATGCAACATCGTATGCGCGAACCGGTTTTACGTTCCTCAAGACAAGTTTCCGAAGTTTTTACTTCTGATCCACCGGTGAAGCAAGAAGAGTTTCCCAGTCAACACCCAGGGTACCCCGAAACTTCGAATTACCTGAGTTTACCGGCTATTTCCGCTTATCAGCCATCCACCTCTTCTCAAGTTGTTTCGCCTACTTTGGTTTGCTGGAACTGCCGTAAGGTGGGACATGCATATCCTGATTGTGAAGAAGCTAGAACTATTTTCTGTTACGGTTGTGGCAAGGCGGATACTTACAAACCTAAATGTGAGGATTGTAAGCGAAATTTTGTTCGTGGGTCGACCACACGATACCCAGGTCGTCCCCAATTATCCACTTAAATTCGGATTGCCGACTTTTTGGTCTAAGCGTAAGCTCAATAGAATTATTATCATTTACACCTACCTCTGAAAATTATTTAACATCTTCTCTGTCGCAGGCAGCTTCGAATTTATCACTTTCGAATTCTTTAGTTTCCGCGGTTCCCTATTCACTCGGTGTTACATATCAATCTTCAGATTTAACTCGCTTTTCCGCTGTACCTTATGTACATTGGAGTTGTACGTTAACCCTTATTGACACTTGTATTATATCGTTTATTCCAAATTTTGTCAATAACTCGGTGAATTCTGATCTGGAATCGTCACGCGCTATATGTGAGCCAACATCTGTCATTGACGTGAATGGCTCCTCCGATCTTGTTTCTCCTTCTAGTTTGCTCTCTGAATCGAAAACCACTGTTCCACGTAGTATGACTTTATTAAAGCGAGAGGTTCCTGATACATCGCCTCGATCTGTGCAATCTCCTCATTTTTATAAAACGCCGCAGCAGCGTTTGCGTGATTACATGGTCCGAAGAGAAGAAATAGGCATTAACACCCTGAGTCAAACTATTCCTTCAAGATCAACCCTTAGGATGCGCAACTATTGGCGGTTACGGAAGGCATTATATTCATCTGCTGTGTCAAATATTATTACTCTGGGTAATGATACGCGTTATCATGCTACAGTTGACTTGTTAAATATGTCAAGAATTGGATTACTCGACAGTGGTGCATCGATAAGCGTGATTGGTGGTGCATTTGCACGTGAAGTGTTGAAAATGCCAAATATCCTTGCTCACTCGACGAATAAGATTACCACTGCTGATGGAACGATTCAGAAGGTGATGGGTTATATTAGGACTCCGATCACTTTTAAAGGACAAACCTATTCATTCAATTTGTTTATTATACCTTCTCTTACTCAAGAGTTATATTTGGGCGTTGATTTCTTCAAGGCTTTTAATCTGATCGATCAAACCTTACTCACTCCGTCAATCGAGACTCTGGATGCAGTCACTGATGGTCTTTTACCTGCACAGCACGCCCGGCTACAGCGTGCGATTCTTCTTCTTCCATCATTTTCAATGAAGGGCTTGGGCTGCACGCATGTGTTGGAACATGTAATTGATGTTGGTGACTCAGTCCCCATCAAACAACGGCATTACCCAATTTCTCCAGCCATCGAGAAAATGATGGGAGAGGAACTGGATCGCATGCTGGCGCTGGGAGTGATAGAGGAGAGTTCCAGTTCATGGAGTTCTCCTGTTGTACTCATACGTAAGCCAGGAAAGGTGCGTTTGTGTCTCGACTCCAGAAAAGTCAATGCTTGTACAAAGAAGGATGCGTACCCCCTACCTCAGATCGATGGCATTCTGGGTCGTCTGCCTAGAGCCAACTTCATATCCAGTCTGGATTTAAAGGACGCTTTTTGGCAGATTCCCCTAGAACGGTCATCGAGAGAAAAAACAGCTTTTACGGTCCCCGGTCGGCCGTTGTATCAGTTCGTTAGGATGCCCTTCGGACTGTGCAACGCGCCTCAGACCATGACCAAATTGATGGATCTTGTCATTCCGCCTTTGTTAAAATCGTGCGTCTTTGTCTATTTAGACGATCTGCTGATAATCACCGATACATTTGAGAGACATATCGAGGTACTGGAAGAGGTCGCCGGGTGTCTTAGTCGTGCGAAATTGACCATAAACGTTGAAAAAAGCCGCTTTTTACTACCTGAGGTACGTTATCTAGGATATGTGGTAGGACATGGCATGTTAAAAATTGACGAAGATAAAACCGCAGCCATCGCCGATTTTCCCGTTCCTAGAACGGTGAAACAAGTGCGACGTTTTTTGGGAATGGCCGGTTACTACCGTCGGTTTGTGTATAGGTTCGCCGCACTTTCGGCCCCGATATCGGATTTGCTGAAGAAGACAAATACTAAGTTTGTTTGGACCCCAGAAGCAGATGCTTCCTTTAATTCATTAAAGGTAGCATTAACATCAGCTCCGGTTCTGGTAAATCCTGATTATCGAGAGCCGTTTGTGCTCCAGTGCGACGCGAGTAACGAGGGAGTGGGCTGTGTTCTGGTACAGTTGGACAAGGAGGGGGTCGAACACCCGATCGCTTTCATGTCCAAGAAACTGAATGCAGCCCAGCGAAATTACTCCGTCAGCGAGAAGGAATGTCTGGCCGCTATTCTGGGTATAAAAAAATTTAGAGCCTACATCGAGGGTCATTCGTTTAAGGTTATCACAGACCATTCCTCCCTTAAATGGTTAATGCAACAGAGAGATCTGTCGGGCCGTTTGGCTCGATGGAGCTTGAAACTGCAGGGATTTGACTTCACGATCGAACATCGACGTGGTAGTTTAAACATTGTACCCGACGCTCTCTCAAGAATGTTCTCGATAGATGACTTAAACCGAAGTGACAGGGGTGATATTGATTGGAACTCTCCGGCTTTTACCACTGTTGAGTATGTTAAACTAATAAAAATCATTGAAGATTCAAAAGGATCAATTCCTGACCTACGAACAGCGAATGGATTGGTGTTCAAAAGAGTTCATTTTAATGTAGCTGACGTGCCACCAGAAGGAGAGGTTTGGAAATTATGGGTGCCTGAAGAATTGACGCATGCATTAATTTTAAAAGCCCATGATTTGCCTACTTCTTCTCATGGTGGAGTCGCTAAGACTATCTATCAACTCAGACGGTTTTATTACTGGCCCCGAATGGCTAAACAAGTTCAGGATTTTGTTTCCAAATGTGAGATATGTAAAACAGTGAAAGCTCCTAATATGGTCTTGCGTTCGCCAATGGTCAACTACGTCAAAACAGTGAGGATGGGTCAGCAACTATATATTGATATTCTAGGTCCGTATCCTAGGTCAAAGTCTGGCAATATTGCTATATTGGTGATTCTCGACCATTTTACCAAGTTTCCATTTCTGTTTCCACTCCGTAAATTGTCCTCCGAACCTATCTGCAGTGCACTAGAAACTCACGTTTTTCATGTTTTTGGTGTTCCCGAAGTCATTGTCTCGGACAATGGCTCTCAATTCAAATCCAAGACGTTCGAAGGATTGTTGGTGAAGTGGGGGGTGAAACATACTTTTGTTCCAGTGTATGCGCCACAAGCTAACGCAAGCGAACGTGTCAACCGGAGTGTGCTGGCTGCCATTCGTGCGTATCTGACAAATGAACATGATAAGTGGGATAAACATCTTAGTGAGATTGCCTGTGCCCTTCGCAGCGCCTTACACCAGACCATAGGCTGTTCTCCTTATTTTGCAGCATTTGGCCAGCCAATGATGCTCCATGGATCCGACTATGACGTGTTGAGACGAATTAATTCGTTAGAAGAGCCAGGGGAGACATTGGAGCGTCCGGATGAACTAAGTAAAATTCGAACCAAAATTAAACAATTGACGGCGGAAGCGTTTGAGCGTAATGCTCGAAGATATAACCTGCGAGCACGACCGGAGAAATATGCCATTGGGACGGTAGTTTATCGACGAAACTTCGTGTTGAGTGATGCAGCAAACAAATTTAATGCTAAACTTGCGCCAAAGTTTGTTAAAGCAGTGGTCATAAAAAGCATTGGAAACGCATCATACGAGCTACAGGACTGGCAATCGGATAAAACGGGCATATATCATTCGAAGGACATACGTCCCTAACATCGTTGAGCCGGATATTTGATTGTCTAGAAGCATTTTCCTTCTACTTAATTTTAAAATGGTGATAAATCAGTTGACGCAATTTCCGATCAGTATGACCAATATATGTTTATTGTGTTACAACATTTGTTCATATTGTTTTTGTTTTGGAAGGTATAACATCTTATTCTCATTTCCTTTTGGTCAGATAATTTCTGGTTTGAAAGCCCGACTTGCTCAGTCCGTAGAGCGGGAAACTTATTGACAGGCGTGGGGTGCGAGCTTACTTTGTAACGGCTAAGAAGTTATATATTTTTTTTGGTAAATTAATGGTTATTGACCTTATCGATACGAGAATTATTGAATCTGGATAGCTTGAACCATTTTCTTTAGTCATGTCTGTACGTCTATCTCAGTCATCTGTGCAACGCGAGCTACATTATGATAACCCCAAATAGCATCTTTATCCTAACCACCAATAGTATTCATTAAGCAATAACGAAAAATCGCCACATTTATAAGTCGATTTGTTTCTTTTAACCATTTTAACTCAGTTCGACTTACTTTAAATGGTTAAATCCTGTAATGAAATCGACTGGGTGTTGAGAATTTGTATTAAAACCATTTAAACCTATAATGAAATTTGCACTTATTGAATGCACTTATTTATGTGTTTGTTTCGACAAAAAATATTATAAACAAACAGTCCAAAGTATTTTCGAATTTAAAACTTTCCGAAAATCAAAATTTAAAGCTGCTGCAAATAAAATTTGTGATTCGTCATGAAAGCATAACAAATGTCATGAAATCTTAACAAATGCAAAATTGTTATTGTCATGATGATAAATGTCATCATAACAAACGCAAAAATATTGCAAGTTGCAAGTTCTTTTAAGTTGATTTGTTTTTCTTAAAGTTCTCTCTGTAGAATATATGCAAAAAAATGGTTTGTATTATTAATTACAATCAGTTTTATAACCTTTCATTTATATTAGAGTTTTTATTGTAGATCATAAATGGTTTTTGTTGAAGTTTAGGACAGGAAAATAATTCTAACCTAAAAAAACAATGAGTTTGAAAAGTTATACGATTGGTGGTGGATTATTAGGACATTCACTAGACGTTCGTTCGGGTGACGAAGCACCGAATAGTATTGTTTCTGGTTCTGATAAAACCGCTGAAATTTGGAATAAGTTTGAGTAAGGAAAATCTATGATCGGTTGCACCGGCATAGTTGAGAATAAATCATTAACTGAGTAATATTTTTATTTTTAGAAATACATTCGTAGAAGGCCTTACGCTAGTTGGTCGTTCCAATTTTATTTCATGCGTTGTTCTTCGCTTCCTTGAAGAAGGACATGCAGTTTGTACCGACTCCAAATATTTGATAGGTATATATATATATATACTGGGATGTATGACGCCGTTTTTTTTTTTGAAATGACAGGACATACTGATTGTGTTCGGGTTATGGTTGGACTTCAAATTGATGGATTGTTGAGTTGCAGTAATGATGCTGTAATCAAGCTAGGGAACGAAGAAGTAGAAGTCGTTCGTGATTGTCATGGGCATAGCAATTATATTTATAGTATACCGTTACACAAAGATGTTGACAATTTTGTAACTGGAAGTGACGAGTCAACAATTCGTTAATGGAGTATAAAAAGCGGGGCTCTGGGTGACAGTTGAACCTTACCAGCACAATCGGGGTGGACAGTCGCAATACTAAATAATGGCGATATTGCAGCAGGTATAAGTGATGCTGTTAGGTGAGTAGTTTTTGCTGTAAACTAACGAATTGCTGAAACTGAAATTCAAAATGCATTCACCAAAGTTGCAGAACCTAGAGAATTAGAACAAGCAGAAAGTTGGGAGGTAGGAAAGTTTTTTTTCTTGTTTATCTATTTGTTCAAAAATTTTTTGTTGATCCAGGGGTGCGTTCTTTTTTATATTTTTGTTGTTTGAGTCGTTCATGGTCATTTTGTGGTTGGGTTGGGGTACCTGGTTATTCGATGTCGAAAAATGTTTTTTTTTTCGTGGAGGGGAAGCGAAGGTGATTAATCGGGGAAGTTTGTTTGAGTTTTTTTTTGGAGTTGTTTCTTTCTTCTGGATTTGGTGCTGAAGCCGAGCAGATCGTTCGTAGACGTTGAATTTTAATGAATTAAACCAAAAATAAACTGAAATGAATTGTGTTTTTTTTTTTGGAAAAAAGTTTTTTTGTGATACATTGGGCAAACATGTGGTTTTCCTTTTTTTTATTTTTTTTGAACAGAAATTAAAGTTTAAGTTCGGTATAATCATTTAGTTAATAATTAAAAGAAAAAACAAACAAAAAGAAATAATCTAATTAAATATAAATGAATATTTTTTATTGGTACATAAATTAAGTTTAAAGGTAATGTCAATAGACATAGTGAAACTTATATAAGTTATTAATTACTAAGAAACTGAATGTACGCTCATAGTGCTACGTCGCTATCAAATTAAATTTAGATTGATTTATTATTTTAAATAAACAAAACTTGAGTGGACATTAGTAAAGTTATTTTAAAAACATAAAATTTTGGGTTCCTGCCTTAATTGAAAAGATGTAGTTTTCTTGATATAGTTTTATCCTAACTGTATTCTTGATGATTGAAATAGTGCTAGCAATAAAAAAAAAAAACCACAATATGGAAAGTGAAGGATTGATTGATTTATTGATTTACTGATTGATAGCACCTCTATTGATTTATGGAATACTGAGGTCTTGTTTGGGGACCTAGTCAGAATTTACTGTGTTTGAATAAAGGATCTTGGCCTAAACATTTTTTCATTTTGTCGGGGGATGTATTGGAAGCAAAATCCTCGAGTAATTCGTTAAGTTAGCTATATTTCGGATGGCGCGGATGGAAGAATAGTAAGAAGGAACTAATTTAACTAATGCAGAAGGTGTTACTTTCAACAACTGTCAACCGGCTGGGTTCGTACCATCGTGATCTAGGGTATTTAAAATTTGTTTTTTGTTAAGTAATTTTACCTTGATTTGAGATTATAAGTTCACTTATATATATATATGTGGATGTATATATGTATATATATATAGTGTTATATGTATGTACATATTTATATCTGCCAGTATAATTTTATATTTTTTTTAGTAATTATCCGCTCGTAATGCCTTAAAAACAAAATTTTTTTGGAGTTCTGCAGATGCTTCTAGAACCATCGCTTCGAAGGGATTCGCACGGTTAAGGATGTGGCCGTTATTTTGTGATATTGCCGTGAACCAATCTCAACACGCACACTACTGTAAACCATTTTTGGTTGTGGTCCCCGGATGACCACGATAGCTTTCTCATGGTGACCAGGAGGATACGGTGAGTACCATGACTCGAATTCCAATGTTAATTTTATTTAGTACCAACAACCTAGTCGTAATGATGCCCCTTCAATTCTCATATTCATTCCTGCGATAATTATGTTGTAGCTGCAGTCGCCATACTAAACGAACTCCACCCAACCGATCAGAGCATAGACCAATACTTTGCGCAGGATATGGCACTACATGTTTATGTATATAATTCTCTTTTCCATCTAAGCTTGAGCTCCGACAATACATCGAAGCTTAGCTTAACCAACTGCTACTGCTACAAAATGTGAGCACAAATTTTCTCATTGGTTCGAAACTAGATCGCTCTAAAATTGTATGGATTTCAAAAAGTTTCATAATTTGCACCATAATTTTTTAGATTCAGTTCTTATATTATTCTTGATGGGAGATTTTCCATCGGGGTGATGTTATATCACAAATAATTTACTGAATTAATTGTTGATCATGTGTCAATAGACACAAGTGAAGACTAGTCATCTTCTTCTCACCGATACAAGTTTGTTATTCAATACTAGAATGTCTAGAGTATAACAAAACAGTGATCACCAGAGAAATTAATTGACTAAACCTGAATTTATTAAATGTATGTTTATGTAGATTTTTTGTTTTTACACTTCGCTAGAGTTGTAACCTAATTTTTGGTTTATATTCATTAGCGTTAACATTTTTTGGTAGAGTTTATCTAGTCGGCTAGCCCTGATGAGAATGATAAACTTTTTTAAAGTTTAAAATTTTCTCATTGGTTCGAAACTAGATCGCTCTAAAATTGTATGGATTGCAAAAAGTTTCATAATTTGCACCATAATTTTTTAGATTCAGTTCTTATATTATTCTTGATGGGAGATTTTCCATCGGGGTGATGTTATATCACAAATAATTTACTGAATTAATTGTTGATCATGTGTCAATAGACACAAGTGAAGACTAGTCATCTTCTTCTCACCGATACAAGTTTGTTATTCAATACTAGAATGTCTAGAGTATAACAAAACAGTGATCACCAGAGAAATTAATTGACTAAACCTGAATTTATTAAATGTATGTTTATGTAGATATTTTGTTTTTACACTTCGCTAGAGTTGTAACCTAATTTTTGGTTTATATTCATTAGCGTTGACATTTTTTGGTAGAGTTTATCTAGTCGGCTAGCCCTGATGAGAATAATAAACTTTTTTAAAGTTTAAAATTTTCTCATTGGTTCGAAACTAGATCGCTCTAAAATTGTATGGATTGCAAAAAGTTTCATAATTTGCACCATAATTTTTTTATACCCAATTTACAGGGAAAAAACAACTTAATTTACAATTTTTTCCCAACAAACGCCTCTGGTGGCCCCGGCTCAAAACACTTTTATGAACCATGTCTGTTCATTGTTTAATCCGAATTCCTCAAATTTTCTTGCATTTAAAGACTTCAAACACAAAACTTCAATTTTCTCGAAATTTGATTTTATGGACTTACATTGTCCCCTGTACCCTTCATATATACTAAATCACATACTCACCTTTAAGCGTCAACCTTTAGCACCAAACAGCTTATTTCATTTTTAAATCCCACAAGAACATTTTACTATATTAAAAAAATATTATTATATTATGAAATTGTAGTAAAATCATCTTTTTTCCTCAAGTCTTTAGTCCTTTTCAGAGCTGGATAACTTTTCACTTTTATAGTTATCATGAGAAAATTTTTTTTTCATAAAAAATTTTGCTTCTATTCACACCAATTTTAAAACGGTTAAGTTATAGATGGTAAAACTTTCGTTTTCTCTTCTGGGGGTTCTATTGATCGACCTCATAACAAGGACAACTATTTAAACACGCGAAACACGCGTACCGTAAAACACCACACAGGATTTTGCGGAAGTTGTACTACCGTGCCACAACTTTCCCTTACTTATTTACATTAGCACATCATAATCAACAAAAAAAAATAAATAAATACAAAAAGCATATAAATAAAAGTAACAAAAGTTCTCTAACTGTGAATTTCGTCGCTGTTGGTCCACTATTGGCTTTTCTGCATTTTTTCCAAATTAATCCATCACAAAACAAAAATCTCACAACCCAATATTTTTCATTATCCCGAACAATATTTAACGACTGGTTCTTATATTCACTGGCCTTCTGTTGTACTTTCTTGAATAGTTATATCTGATTGTTGTAGAAATAAAACACAATCGAAGTTCACTGATAGTTTTTTTTTCTTAATTCCTTTATTTGGTTTGACTTTCATAAATAGTGCGCTTAATTTAATTTCTTAATTCAATTCCTCAGTATTTCACTACTAGATTTTCATTTCTTTTCTTTTAATTTGATTTAACTTTCATAGATCACTTAATAAAAAAATTGAGAGAAGAAACTAATCATTTAACTCTAACACCACCGTTCAAAACTCTCCACCCAACTCCTCAAACCCAACCCAACTTTCCAAATTTCGTAGCATTTCGGTTTTGTAGAATCAAGGGAATGTAAAAGAAACGTAAATAAATTTTATCAAACAAGTAACAGACATAGAGGTTTTAAATGACAAATGAACTTAAGAATGTAATAAAAGTGAAAACGGACGGGATGAGAAGTCTTTGAAAATATGGATAAACATTTTTGAATATTGCAGATATTAAATTACTCAACAAGATCAACCTCTGGAAACCTGTTGCTTACAATTGAACATTAATTTCTAACATTGTGGATGAAATTAGAGTAAATTGTCCTAATTATGAAGTGATCGGTGTTGGTGACTTCAATTTCCAAAATAAATCGTGTTTAAAATTTTGATGTCCACCGATGACAACAGTGGATGACTGACCAAAATATTTGAAGGGTACAGGTGAAAAACAACGTACGTCCATAAAATCAAATTTCGAGAAAATTGAAGTTTTGTGTTTGAAGTCTTTAAAATGCAAGAAAATTTGTGAATTCGGAGGTACAATCCTAGTTTATCCCCCCAAATAGATTTGCGTTTTTTTTTCAGATAAATAGAAAGATTAGGTCCTCTGCATACTAATTATGAAAAAAAAAATTTGCGGAAATGAGGGGGTCAAAAGTTATAAAGGGTCAAACTTTCAATTTTACCCTGGTCCCCCCTTTGGTTTTTTTTTAGTTTTTTTTTTTTTTTTTTTTTTTTTATTTATCAAAAGCTATAAAGGATCAAACTTTCAATTTTACCTTGGTCCCCCTTTGGTTTTTTAGACTTTGAATTCAATTTTAAAATTTTTTTTTTACTCAAGTCTGCGATCTTGCACAATTTCGATCAGAGATAGCACCGACCCCCCCCCCCTCGCGCGTTGCGCCCCCCCTGCGTCCTACCCCCCCCCGAGTTTTTCCACGTCCCCTGTGCCACGGTCGCGTGAGGGGGGCGCGTGGGGTAGGTCGCGTTGGGGGGGGGCGGTCGGTGCTATCTCTGATCGAAATTGTGCAAGATCGCAGAATTGAGTCAAAAAAAAATTTTAAAAATTGAATTAAAAGTCTAAAAAACCAAAGGGGGACCAAGGTAAAATTGCAAGTTTGATCCTTTATAACTTTTGACCCCCTCATTTCCGCAAATTTTGTTTTTCATAATTAGTATGCAGAGGACCTAATCTTTCTATTTATCTGAAAAAAAACGCAAATCTATTTGGGGGGATAAACTAGGATAATGTCAATTCGGATTAAACAATGAATAGACATGGTTCATAAAAGTGTTTTGAAGCTGGGCCACCAGAGGCGCTTGTTGGTAAAAAATTGTGAATTAAGTTGTTTTTCCTCTGTAAATTGGGTATAAAAAAATGTTGCGAATTCTTTTCAATTGATTTATATGGGCTGGGTTTGATATTCATCAAAATTGAATATACCAACTGAAAGCTTTTGTATTTCTTCAATAGATAGCAGCACTAACTCGATTTCGAAAAAATGGACTTATGTTGTTTTCCCCTGTACCCTTCATTTAATGAATCGCTTTTAAATATGTGCGAATACATTCCAAAGAAAAATTGATAAATTTCAATGGATTCTCGTTTGGGAAATATCATATAGTTTCTCAATTTGTTGGAAGTTTTACTAAGCTGTTGTGGAGAGAAACCTACTGAACATCTTCTAATAATAAAATTTGGGACATAAAACTGGGGACATGGAATTTAGAACATGAAACTTGGGAATATAATTTGCGACATAAAATTTGGGACATGAAAGTAATGACATGATAATTGGAATATGAAACTTGTAATAAACACTGTCCATTCCTGAGAGTGGAATCACTATCAGTTACTTTAGAGGATTTGCGTGCCTTAAGATTTAAATTGCCAACTACGCAGTCTGTGAATTCTATTATACTATTACTCAGCCCAGTGCTCAACAAATGCTTAATTACACGCAAAAGTTTCACAAGAAGACGGATTCCACACCACTTTAATTATGATTTATAAATTAAAATGTTTCACTCATCCCATTATTTTCCGTTGATTCAACTCTTCACAAATCACACCGCCGCCGTAATTTAACCAATCAAAATGAATAAACAATAAATTAATATTTTATAACAACTGTACTGTTTTTGCTTTACTATCAATTTATAGCAACCAAAAAGACTTATATTCATCATATATAATCCTTCATTTAAACTGCATCAGTTCATTTAAAAAAAAATAAATATGAACAAAAATCACAATAACAACGGTACTTTTCAACACCATAAGACAAAAAATATTGACCTTCAGTCCGTATTTTGCAATTGAACATTGAAGGCATAAGCAGGTCAAAAACTAAACAGTTACAAGGATTATTAAAAGATTACGACATCGACGTTGTAATTCTGCAAGAAACACATGCAGCAGATGAAGTGCAACTTACATCTAGAGGAAACATTGTTGGTTACAAATTAATTAGTGCTATTTACCATCAATCATATGGATTTGCTACGTATGTTAAGTCAGAAATCCTGAACTGCACGCACGTACTTACACAGACGGACAACGATATACATCTTATTGTTGTTGATATATCGGACACGAAAATTGTAAACGTATCGTAGCCTCCAAATACAGGATGGACATCTGCTACTCTACCATTATTTCACCACCCAGCAATATATGCTGGTGACTTCAATAGCCATCACACTCAGTGGTCCTACTTAAATAATAATACCAATGGCGTGCAACTGAACGACTGGGTGGATGATAACAACATATTCCTGGTATATGATGCGAAGGACATGAAAACCTTTAGATCTGCAAGATGGCGAAGCGATTACAATCCCGACCACTGTTTTTCCACAAAAAACGAACAACGTAACCCTATTTCAATATCTAGGGCTGTCTTACAAGGTTTTTCACGCTCTCAACATCGTCCAGTAATTCTTGAGGTAGGAATCCAAATCCCATTCGTTAACTCTACTCCTCAACCTAGATGGAATTTTAACAAAGCTGACTGGGCTAAATATAGGTTGGAGTTGGATGCAGTGATATGCTGGATCCAACCCATTGCTAAAAACTACGATAGGTTCGTCGGAGCCATCATCTCAACTGCATAGAAATGCATCCCAAGAGGCTTTCGTGAAGAATATATTCCTGGCTGGAGTAGAGAGAGCGATATGTTATATGAATAGTTCCTTAGTAGTGGTGAGGCAGACGTGGCTGATGACTTATTATACTCACTGGACGCCGCGAGAAAACAAAAGTGGATTAACGCTGTTGAAAACATTGATTTTTTCCATTCAAGCAGGGAAGCATGGAGTCTCCTTCGGAAACTGGGTTGATCAAACTCAATTACTCATGCCAACAATGAAATAAATCCAAAGGACATTGCAAATCACATAGTAAACATGTCTCATTCTTCTATTAATCGCCTTCATAAGAGAACAATTAAACGCAAATTAAGAGAAATGAAGCGCAATTGCTCGTCTCCATCGAAGTGTGCGAACTCTTTTAGTTGCCCTTTTGAGCACCTGCTATAAATTGCTAGAACAGCTCATATACAATCGTATCGCACCGATATTGCATTACCAGATTCCAGTCGAACAAGATGGTTTTCGTCCCAATCGCAAATGCACTGACCAACTGCTCACTTTAACATCCTATATCGAAGCTGGGTATAAAAAACAATTAAAAACAGGCGCAGTATTCATCGATCTTACTGCAGCATATGACACGGTCTAGCGAATCGAGATTATATATAAGCTGTTCAATGCAATACCTTGTAGCACCACCTCGCGTTTAATTAACAACATGCTGAGTAATCGTGTATTCAAAGTTCATCTAAATAGTTCCTGTAGTAGGTCGAAATTTTTAACAATGGTTTGCCACAGGGTTCTGTCCTGGCGCTATTACTTTTTAATCAGTACATTCATGACATGCCTGACACAACATCAAAGAAATTTGGTTACGCTGATGATTGGACCCTGGACACTCAAAACAAAGACATGGGTGTCTTGGAGGATTTGCTCTCAACTGACCTAGCGATAATAAATGACTTTTTTCGAACGTGTAGCTTATTTTCCAATCTAAGTAAAACCGAGAACTCCTTTTTCCACTTAAACAACAAACTGGCAAAACACGAACTATCAGTGTTATTTAACGGCACTTTCAATAAAAACAAACAACAGCCAAAGTACCTGGGCAGTACTCTCGATAGATCTCTTTCTTTTAAACTCCACCTAGAAAATAGGTCAAAAAAACTTAAAACGAGAAACAATATATTGCACAAACTGGCAGGCTCGACATGGGCTGCTACTCCAGCTACCCTCCACACAACATCTCTAAGTCTGGTTTACTCAGTGGCTGAGTATGGCGCACCAGTCTGGCTGAATAGCACACATACTCAAAAAATTGACTGCCAGCTGCATGCCACGATGCGTACCATAAGTGGTACTATCAGATCCACCCCTTTACCTTGACTCCCTGTGTTAAGCAATATCGCTCCACCTGCACTCAGACGCTCGCATGCTCTCATGCGTGAACATAAAAAGATAACCAACCCTTGCATGTATATTACGGTGACCACACTCGTTGTCGATTGAAGTCAAGAAAGCCTCCACATAAAACTGCCAGCAACCTGCTGGCAACTAATTTTAATATCTTGGATGCCTGGGACACCTCCTGGGACCATTAGAACACAGCTGGCCTTTCTATTGCTAACCCGACTTCTACCCAAACTGGTTTCGATTTGCCACGTCATACCTGGACTACATTAAACCGAATAAGAACGAATCATTGACGTTGTGCTGATTCTTTCTACAATTAAGGCATCTCAGAGTCCCCTGAGTGTGACTGCGGCGCTCCACAACAAACCATAAAACACATTGCAACTGTGTGTCCAATTTGACGTTACAATGGCAACATCTCAAACATCCAATTGGCAACTCCCGATGTAGTAGCATGGATAGACTCGCTCGATGTAAACATCTAATGTTCAAATATACTGCCCAATCTTCAAATATTTTACTTTTTACTTTTTAACTAAAAGACGCGCAATCAAATCGATTGCAAGTTCATTTAATGTGTATCCATGTTTTGTTTTAGGTAGATTTCATAGAAGAGTCTACCTATTTTTAAGTTTAATTTTTAATGTGTCACAAAGAAAACCCATACACTAAATAAAAATAAAATAAGTTCATTTCTAATTTCCTATCATTCAATAAAATAATTAAACAAAAATGAACAGTGTCAATAAAAATCGAATGAAATTCATAAACAGAAGAGAAGCTAGCATAGATCAATACCAAAAAGTTTAATCTTTATTAATTAATAATTAATATAGTTTTCCGATTAAAGCTTTGAACACCATAAAATTAAATATCGTTTTCTAAAATTTTATCAATAAAATAGTCTATACCGTACCGTTACTTTAACTTATAATCAATTTTTTAGATAAAAAAAGATTACATCGACTTCCATTAACGAATATATTCACGGAACTCCGTGTCTGTCTTGTGACACACACACAATACAAAACAAACAATTTTTTTCAATTTAACTACACTATGGGTAAAATTTAAATAGACATTTTTTTTAATTATAATAGCACTAAATAAATTTTCTTATTTATTTGAGTTAATTAAATTTTCAAATAATTTTTTTTAAAACACACGAAAACTAAATCAACTTTCAATCAACTTTTGTCTTCAGTAAATTTCACGGAACTGTCCATAATGTATACTCGTCCAAGTATATAAAACCCAAAATTTCATGAATACACAAGTATAAATGAGACAACAAAAAAAACATTGAACTGATTATTCAACATGCAGAGGTAGAAAGATAAAATATTATATCGGGAACGTTGTATCGGCAACATTGACAACATTGAAAGGTGTTTACCTTTTCAATGTTGATGAAATTATTTCAGGGGCAACTGCTTTGTAACAAGCTTGAAGCAAGTAATTTGGGACATAGAACTTGGGGCATAACACTTGGGGCATAAAACTTTGAACATGAAAAAGGAGACATAAAAGTTAAAACAAGAAACTTTGGACAAGAAACTTGGGTCATGCAAAATGGGACATGAAAATTAAAGCATGTAACTTGGGATATGAAACTTTGAACATTAAATTTAGGGCATGATACTTGGAACATTAACATACATGAAATATGAACCATTGACTTAGGATATGAAGCTTGAGATAAGAAACTTAGTACATCAAATTTGAAACACTAAACTTTGGATATGAAACTTGTGACAAGAATGTCAGAATGAAACTATTCATCATTCTGTTGGAAAAGTCTACTGGGGAAATTAGACAAAATCATTTTTTTTGATTCATTGTTGCTACATTATTAATTAGGATTAGTTTATGTTCGGATAAAATGAATCAATTTTTTATTCGATCATTAAATAACTTCAGTTAGCTAACGAAAGAGCAGACAAGCACATATGAAATACTTTTTGATGCAATTATCTTCAATGAAAATAAACCA